>JAGFPH010000097.1:711840-746559 GCA_018207615.1 Philaenus spumarius
GGTGCGGTTCTGCGTTGTGAACAGGCCCATAGGTTTCAACCGCGAGTTTGCATCCCACCATCGGCCTTAGATCAGAAGCTGCCACCTCCTGGATTTGAATTGGATACGTTTATGGTATTTTACGTTTTCATCGATTTCGGGGGAACCAAAAGGCCTATACTAAGGTCGTGTAAAAAACAAAATGTGCAAAATAATATCCTTTATTACATGCTTTTCTTCAACTCACTACCGTTCAACCGGTGGATGGACCGGTGCGCGGACAGGTGCGCGGTCGCCTCGGCACTTTTCGGATCGCCTCGGGCTGCTCCGTACAACAAATCGCGTTACGACTGCGTTCTCGCATACGAATATTAACCAAAAATATATGGGGAGAGGGGGGGGGGCGGGTTGGCTATGAGGACCAACAATTTTCGGGAAAATCCAATTTATAACTATAACTAAAAAGTAAAAAGAAATAAATGATTTTTTTTTAAACTTGCTTTCCTATCCATGAATAACATAAATAGACTCGAACAAAAAAATAAAAAATAACCCACAGATAAAATTAATTCTTCCACAGCGAATCTGATATTGTAATGAGACTTGATAGCTTGCAATCTTTTTACTTTTCACAAAATAAACACACCCAGAAACTCTGGTGAAGTTCTAAAACCATCACGCCCCATGCTTTTTGTGTGTTTATTTTGCGAAAAGTAAAATGATTGCAAGCTAACAAGACTCATTACAATGACAGATTCGCTGTGGAAGAATTAATTTTATCTGTGGGTTTTTTAAATATATTTTAGTTTGAGTCTATTTATGTTATTCATGGTTAGGAAAAAATGTTTAAAAATTGTGCTTTTCGTTTATTTTATTTACTTTTGATTATATAAAACCCCAAACACTTTTACTCTAGTACGAAAAAAAAAATTTCCGGTGAAAAACGTGGGTCGGTTGTTGGATTTTTTGGCAAACGAACTCGTCCGAGCGATTTAAGAAACCAACGTTGTGTTCCTCGAAAATAGATCTAAACTGAAAATACCATAAAAGTACTCGGTTAAAATTCACATATTCCGACGCTCGGGACGCTGCGAACGGAACAAAGCAATACGTGAGCCGTGGTTAAAGGCTGAGATGCAAACAAACTCTACTAATACTCTTGGTTCAGCACTTTCGTGAGTAGACCAATTTCTCAAACAGTTGGTTGAAACCCATAAACATATAAACTTAATTTAGAAATTTGCTCAACTGACGTCAGCGGTTCAACTGTCGGATCGAATAAATTTTATTTAGTTTCAGCTATTGCTTTCTGACGCATTCATTAGGTAAGTGTTTCAAAAACTGTATCTGGCGTTTGTTACCAAACCCTCCTTTGTCAGGGCGCACAAAATAAATTCATCCAATTATTGGTAATAGCGTGTTTGGAACCGATGTTTTCGGAACGAATAGTAGTTGTGGAATAATGGACTGTGAAGTAGGCGGGAGGGGAGGGGGAGCCGAACACATCTCGAATCAATAATGCAATCCCTCCAACCCCCCTTCCTCCAGGAAACATCTAAGATGATACGTCTTTGTCGGTTACACTGCTCCTTCAACACCTGTACTCTCTCTCTCACTCCATCCTTTACGTGTTTTTAGAATACAAGTTGTCCTAGCAAATTGGAAAGGACTGTCGACTTTTACAGCACAGACAAATAACCGGCTTGCAAACATCAGACGAAATTTTCCTCTGTAACAATGAAATATTGTTTCTTATGCGATTCAGTTCTGTCCGTAATTTTTTTTTCAGAAAGGAAAATTTTCAATTTATGATCGCCTTGAATTGATATCGGAGTCGTGCGGAGGAAATGTGCATCCGTCTGGAACGGAATCAGGAAGGGACCCGTGAAATGAGCTTTCGTGCTGTCAAACGTTCTGAAATAAAATCGAGTGTAAAATGGTATTAGTTGTGATTCAATTCAAAGCGCCTAAGTCGTTTACTGTGCGGGCTTTACACTTAGTGTAAGTGGTTAAAAGATTTTTTGTTGATAAGTAAATTGCATGTTATGATTCAATTGAAATCTGAAAATAAATTTTATATATACGTATTTTCGAAAAGTATTGTTATTTTTGGGTAAAAACTATCAAATAATTGTCTTTTATTCGTGTTTTTAGCGAATTTCTATTGGTCATATGAGCTAGTACAGTGACTTTTATGGTGAGACCTAAGGGCGGGAGTGATCAATGTGCATTGATCATGGTCCCCAGAACACGTTTTGGTGTGTGATTTTAACATTATATGTCAAGTTTTAAGGCAATATGTTTTACCATTTTTAACGAATTTCCTATTGAAGTGACTCTTAAGGTGATACCTAAAGGTGGTAGTGGTAAATGTGCACTGGTCACGGTCCCCAGAACACGTTTGGTGGGCCATTTAAATATTATCTATACATGTGTTCACACTATAATAGCAACATTTTACGTCCGATTTGGTCCAAATTTGGTTCTCACGTACGTTTTCTCTAAGTCACTCGGACGAGTTCGTTAGCCAAAACATCCAACAATCGGACCAATCGTTAGTTTTTTGACCGGACGTACATTTTCTTTTTGAAATTTTTCGTACTAGAATGAAACTCGTTGGTGGTCAATTATCACCGATTATGGTCCACAGATCACGTTTTGGGGTCGTACTTTTTTTTTTAAATGTGTATAATATGTATTTATGTGTTCGCACTTTAACGGCCGAATTTTAGGTCCGATTTGGTTTAAATTTGGTACACAGGTAGGTTTTCCTAGTCGCACGTAAGAGTTCGTTAGTAAAAAAAATCTAACACCTGGAAGCACGTTTTTTGACAGGTAGTGGTAATTTGTTTTAGAATTTTCATACTAGAATGTCACATTTTTTGGTCTTATTTAAACAAATAAATATAGGAGATTATTCTGCAAGTTTAGTTTTTTTACATGACCTATAAATTTGTTAATTTCCCCCAAAATCTATCAAAAATGTAAAATACCACAAACCTAGCAATCTCAAATCCACGTGGGATATTTTTGCTCGGGTGTCTATGTCGAGCTGCAAACTCGCAAAGTGATTTTTTGCAAACGGCGCGTGAGCCGGGGCTGGAGGGCGAGGAAAAACTCGCTTTGTGAGTTTGCACTTCGACCTTTGCTTCGCTCGCAGCAGACAAACATCGCCCGCAAGTTTGCAACGCGGCCATCGGCCACGGATCAGAGGCTGTCCCCGCGATGAAATCACCCACGTGGATTTCAACCGGGTACTTTTATGGTATTTTATGTTTTGGGGGAACCCGATGTTCTATAAGGTCGTGTAAAGAACAAAATGTCTAGAATAAACTTATATATTTATTTTTTTTTTAGATTCAACTCCAGTAAAGTTTTATTCTAGTACGAACAATCTGAAAAACATTTTACTTCAGGTCAAAAACGTGCTCGCTCTTGTTAGATTTTTTGGGTAACGGACTCGTTCGAGCGACATAGGCAACCAAAGTGTGTAAAAAATTTGGACCAAATCGGACGTAAAATGCTGACGTTAGAACGCATATATACATATTAGTATCTATAATTTTTAATGACACGCCAAAACGTGTTCTGGAGACTATAATCGGTGCTCATTGACCATTCCCGACATAAGGTCTCACCATAAAAGTCTCTGAAATAACTAATCTTTCTTATGGAAATTCGTTAATAAGGTATCTTACAACCAATAACAAGATGGTGTATTATAAATATAGACTTCAACTGAAGATTTATTTTTGTAGCCGGTGTATCACTGAAGATGGTGACATTGTGGTTGAAATGCGTTAAGTACATAAACGTATCGGTTGTGAGAATCTATGTCAAGTTTTATTCTAACAAGTCAAGCTCAATATTTAATCACCGCGAAATATTAAACCGTTTCCAGATTATTTGTACGCCCGAGTGTTTATGGAAATGTTTACTTCTTGTTTTGAAAATATCAGTATTTATGGCGTCCACTTTTCCTGCACGAATTACAGTGTCTTGTTTATGTAAGTTTGAAACGTATCTGTCAAGTTGTTTTGTTTTGAACGGAGGTTCGTTTTGTGTGACCCGTATTTGCCGACGATGTTCCAATGTTATTGATTAGGATCATGTTGAGTTTCTTAATAGGATCTGATATACGGAGGTTCAAACGTCATGTCCTATTTCTCAGACTCATTCGTTTACTCAAGTTCAAAAATATATTTACAATTATTTACTAAACTAAGGGAAACCTCTGTGACTTCAAAACCATTCCTTCCTCTACACGTCATTAGGTGATAATTATGAAACATAATTAATATGTTAAACAATTTCCATTATTTAAATCGACACTCATTCAGCAATGGTCCATAAACCGTCTGCTACGTTTGTATTCTTAATTAATAAATTACTATGATCACACACTTACACATGATTTACACAAATTTAAACATGAGTTCTAAAAATAAAAAGTTTACTTAGAATATTAATCATTGGATATGTGCTAAGGAAAAACTCAAACTAAAATTCAGATAATTTATTACACTAATTTTCTAGGGTGGCTAGTCTGGGGGTATCGTGATTAAGGAGGACCTTCTCCTCTTTCAGCAACAGAGGGTAGAAAACTTTAAAATTTGGGATTCCTTTTGGCTGTTTAGGTGACATATTAATCCACACAGCACTGAGCCTGTACAAAGGTAAAGACACCGTCAAAGAATACTCAAAGTACAAAGCTATGCCTTAAGTAGTGGTGGGGCGCATTTCATGATTGAACTCTTGTAAAAAATAAAATAAGTATATGGTAAATGAAACGGTATGTAACATTTAAGAAAATATTCCAGTGATAAACCACTTCTATATAATACTGACTTTGAAATAATTCACTTAAAAGAAAAATACCTGACTATAATAATAATTACCTGAATAATTATTAATATAGATATTTTCTTTTCCCTAGAAACTAGGGGGCCGCAGCCCTCTTTGCCTCCGGTTATGGGCGCCCATGATAAACATAGAAACTACCACATTCCAATACTACAATTTTGTTTCTTTACATTCATGCGTACATATAAATAAAATTGAAGTGTCTGACTGTGATTTCAAAATAATTTAAGCTTTTTTCAAGCTCATATGGTTATCTACCCTTTACCAAATCCTAAACACACATTTACAATTTTTTGTCTTTCTGTCTGTCGTTCTGTCTGTTTGTTTGGCCGGGCTAATCTCTGGAATGGCTGAACTGATGTTGATGAAACTTTCATTCATTTAGAGGACTTTTCAGAGAATATTGTAGGCTACTTTTCATTCCGAAAATATAAAAAAATCCTGTTAAATAACGAAAAAAGTATAGAAAAAATTTGGGATTTTGTGGATAAATGTCTATTGCATGTCTATTTTGATATTATG
Source organism: Philaenus spumarius (assembly GCA_018207615.1). Classification (NCBI taxonomy): domain Eukaryota; kingdom Metazoa; phylum Arthropoda; class Insecta; order Hemiptera; family Aphrophoridae; genus Philaenus; species Philaenus spumarius. The sequence goes on from JAGFPH010000097.1 coordinate 717,205, forward strand.
TCTTTCATTATGTACAGGCCACAGCTACCCTCACCTCAAACGTAGATAAAAGTGCATCTGTCCTAATCAATCACCATTTCCGTAAAAATTAATACTAAACATTTTTAATAATGTAAAAATTATGAACAAAATTCTGGATTTTGTGGTTTGCATTGGCATAACCATATGTTATCGCAGGGGTTGGCGAGCGAAACGAGCAGGGGGTAAGCACCTACTTCTTATAATACACGCATAACATTAAATCGTGTATATTGTGTATGGCAAAATTTAAATAAAGACATGTTATTTGCAGACAATGTAAGACTGCAAAAAGTTTCTACAATTCCTCCTGCCAATTATGTATCACTGCACGCAATTTCTGAAATTATAGTAAATTGCTTTGAATGGAAAGAGGATTTACAAATAGCAGAAAATATTTTATTCTTACTAATACCTTTGGTGAGTTATTTGTTGCAGTACAGAAAGCGGAAATCTATATACTCTGGTATTTACGAGAAAGAGGGAAATATGTGGCAGAGACACTGTCCAGACCACACCACGCTATAAAGTAAAAACACCTGGTGAAAACGGAGAAAATAAAATGTTCTGGAGAAAGCTTTAGGGCGCTAGAGGAAGAATTGTGTTTGTTAATTACATCTTGAGAGGAATATTTCTTAGGATTGCTGTTTTATTTAAATGTCATTCGTACAATCATTAGTTTCAACCGATACTTTAGAACTATTTTTTTTAAACACACCTATTAATCTGCATACAGGGTGTCCCCGAACTTTCTGGTCCCCTTTTGTGGATTTGTTTCTGCGTTCTAGACAAACATATTTCACAATATAAACTTCGGTGCTTAATTTTTCGTCTGTCAATATGTGGTTTTTACAAAATAATTGATATCTAGAGAATGGTTTGAACGATTGAGTTAAAACTTGACTTGATGTAATACCTAACAATGATCTATTTTACATAAACATTTTTGTAGCCCTTTTGATTCCTTATCGAAGATGGTGTAACTATCAAAACAATTGGGTGAAGGATAATAGTTAAAGATAATAACATTACACCGATAGGTAACCACAATATTGTAGCGTTTACTGTGTTTATAGGATGTCGGTTTGAACAAACCAATTATTAGACATAACTTACCTATTATCCTACATCCGTTTGTTTTAATAGATACACAATAAAAAGAGCTACAAAAACGACGTTTTGGAATTTTTTGTTAAAATGCACGGTTTTTGGGTAATTCAGGTTGGACATTTTCAAACAGTCGTAATTTTGAAACGCATGATTCTATATACCCTAATCGTTTATTTTTCTTAGAATTGATCATTGTTAGGTTAAACGTCACGTGAAGTTTGAACTCAATCGGTCTAACCGTTCTCAAGATATCAATATTTTATTTAAACAGATACAGATAGACGAAAAAGTAAGCACCGTAGACCCATGTTTACGTTGTGAAGTATGTTTGTCTCGATCCCAGGAACAAATCCACAAAAAGGAGCCAAAGAGTTCGGGGACACTCTGTATATTGATTTTATTGGATGAAAGTGGTCCAAATACTGGGTTCACTCCCAGACCTATATAGATAAAATGGCTGATTTAAATCAAAAGCTTTACAACATAACGCTAGGTGTTGCCTATATACTACTGAAGCAACACACGTTTGTTGAATTCATTTACAGTACTTTTATTACCATAGTAACCAAATTAAAAAGTGTAGAATCAGTTCATTGTTTTTTACAACCAAATTTTGTAGGTTAGATTAAAAATTAAACACAAAAAGCAAAGAAAAAGGCTTACTGTATCAAATATCTGTAGTAACATATTAAAAATACAACAGCTAATTTGGTTCATAATCGTAACACAATTTAAGGTTAGGCATACATTGAACCAACCCACGTACATTGAAACCGTTTACATTTATTACCTTGGTAAATTTAGAATCAGATAATTATTTTTCACAACCAACATTTTTAGGTTAGATAATAGCAAACACAAGCAAAGCAAAAGGCTTCCTATATCATAATTTAAACACTTATGCCAACTTAGATATGTCAACTTTATGTTTTATTAGGCCTTTTGATCAGTTTAAAATACTGTTTTACCGTATCACGTTTTGGTCATATTTTAAAATTTGAAAATTGCCTTTCTTCTGTATACAAATAAAAGAATCTCTATCCTGATCAATCTTCATTCCCGTGAAAGCAACATGGTATACTATAATATATTTGCATTTTCTTCGCTGCGAGTCGCAGTGGGAGTTGGTTGAAACGAACAGGCGGAGCTCTCTAGTAACGTATAATAAATGCTAAATAAATTAGCTCCCACTAATGTGGTTTTATAAGAACCAAGGCTGGCGTACGATTCAAGCTGGTTCTACTTGGGTTTATTTATTAAAAAACAAACAAAATTCCTTCCAAGTAGGAAAATATCTTGTTTTGTTTAGTCGGTACTTGCATTAGGTTGATAACATAACCGCCATTTTTTATAGGGTTGTCGTACCTTAATTTCTTTAGTATCAATATGTTTGTGATTTAAGGACATACAAAGTGATGTCACACAATATTTACAATTAAAAATTTTGAGTTCCTCTGGGGTGAGCGGGTCTTGAAAGTTTGTAAAAGTAGTACATCCAAAGACATCCCCAAATTTTCATATTTCTACATTTCATTGTCTAAAAGTTACGCAAGTAGTCCCATACTTTTAGAACACCTGGTAGACTCATCATTATACTCGATGAGATCGAAAATATACTTTGAATAATTCCCCCCTCAATTTCGTCTTAATTCGGAGACATTTATTTCCCCTTATTGCGGGAACTTTTCCTTTTCATTCGAATCAAGGAAGTAATGTAAAATTTAAATGATAATTTGGACAAATTGATAAGATTATAAAACCGGTCTGAGAACGTACCGACTCGACAAATTTGCAAAACAGAGTGATTTCAATTAGTCCGGTGATTTAAACAATTGGAAATTTCCAGACGGCAAAACTTTCTGCTTTACAAAGCACCCCCCCCCCAACCCCTACTACATCCCTTCGTTTAATTTATTTAAGCGATGAGTCGGGTCTATTCATTACAATTAGGGAAGAAACGTTGGCATATTTAGTGGATCAAATTTCAAACTTGAAGAAATGTTCTCGGCGTTTAGATTTAATAATCATAAATTAAAAATATAAAAAACCCCTGACACATCAACTGGAAAAGAGGTGGTAATCACAGCAAAGAACACTCTCGATCAAGCCACTTTTCAAACAAAAAAATAATTCGACAACGCAGCTGAACCGCGGGCGTGAGTTGATCGAATTTCAAAAATTAAGTGTATAAAGTTTTTGGGTTTCAACCGACCATTTGAATCAATTTACTCAAATGTGGGTACGAAATATATTAGTAGAATTTTTTGTCATCTAAGCTTCCAGCTTCGACTCACGCGCTCCTTCGTTCCACTCGCAGCGGAAAAATTTGCTTTGCACCTCGACCTTGCGGTCTCAAGAAATAGTTAGGTCTTATCAAAAATCGTGCTTCCGGTTGTTGGATTTTTTCTGCATAATGAACTCATCTGAGCGACACAGACAAACATCATGTGTACCAAACTTGGACTAAACCGGACTTTTGGACTAAACACCGCTTTTTTGTTTCGGGGGTTGAAAAGGTGGTTTACGCTTTGACTTTTTGAAGGATTTGTGGAACTGTTTCTGAAATACTATCATTTTAATTTATTCCTTATCTACTTTTATGTTATTGAAACTAAGTTTCCGTTCATACCGAGGCGATTTATCGTAAGCGACAATTATCTAGGGTTGCCTATGTTAGAACGACAAACAGATAGGGACAACATATTCTCATATAGTAAATATAACTCTGTACGTATAATATACAGGGTCTTCCATTTTGATACTGTCATGAGATCGTTCCTCTTCTTTCTTGCTAATTTACGTAGGAAAGATGAGCTATTGCAGTTACTCTTAAGGACGAGAGTTTTCAATGAGCACCGATCATGGTCCCCAGTACACGTTTCTATTGTGTGCGTAGTAGTTAATTGTTTCAACTTAAATTACTAGAACATGGCGAAGCCAATGCAAACAGATTATTGTATACTCTGATATTTTTGGTTGCTACGCTTTTGACCCGAATCAGCTATTTTATCTGTTATAGGGCTGGGAATGTACCTCCGAATTTCCACTATTTTTACGCATGCAAATAGAAATCTTGCAAAATCCTTTCTTAGTGGGGGCCTATGAACCCATAAAAATATGCTAATTTTAAGTTGGTTGCTATGGGTAAGGAAAGTAAATGCATTCAACAAACGTGTGTTGGTTCAGTATAGGCCACACTTAGAGTTGTGTTGCTAAGCTTTTGATTCGAATCACCTTTTTTATCTGTTATATGGAGGGAAGTTGTTATATATATCTAGGAATTAGGCAAAATCCTGTAGGGTTCAATTATCTTTAATCTGTTTGTGTAAATATAAAAGAAGAAGTCCTGACTGACAGATTTATAATCAATGTACAGACAAAACTGTGACAAAAAACAATCCCATAAGTGTTTGACCTGCTGATTTTGAATTATGAACGTCTATAATTTTAGTCTAGGTTAAGAAAAGAAATTTGGTTCGACTGTATGCTTCTAAATTTCAACTATTCTAACGATTCAACCTATATTTGAAACGTTTCACAGTTTTGTTCGTTTGAAAGTTGTTGCATGAAGAACGAACGCCTCCGGAGGTTATCGAGAGTCCTGCGGGAGGAATCAAGTCGGATTATTCCCGACAGTTAACAAAACCCGCCGTGATTAAGTCGGGAACTGCGGGATTGCGGTTTGATTGGACGAGCTCACGATTCGATAAACCAATCATCGATATTCCTCTGTTGTATTTGCTTTCGAGATCTCGTTATAATCAAACGGTTGAGGTTTAAAATGGGGTTAGTCAGAAATAGATTGGTTAGCCGAACTCGGGATTTAGCAGAAGACTGTAAAAGAGGGATTAAATCTTACGATTTCCTCTTTGTTTTACGATCCACGGAAGTTACTGGAGCTGTGCTCACGCGATAATTCCCCACCACGTTGGATTTTATGAGCATCAGCTGTTTTAAAATATGTAAATATCGTTCGTTAAATGCTTTCTTAAGGTGTATCGTTTTGAAATAGAGGGAATTACTTATATAGGGTGTCCCAGAAATCTCTCGTCCCTTTTTGTTAGTTCCTGGGATCGAGACAAACATATTGCACAATGTAAACATGAGTCTACGGTGCTTACTTTTTCGTCTGTCTGTCTGTAGGTGTTTTTTTAATAAAATAATTGATATCCAGAGAACGGTTTGACCTATTGAGTTCAAACGTAACATGAAGTTAAACCTAACAATGAATTATTTTAAAATAAAACGATTATACCCAATCATGCGTTTCAAAATGACGACTGTTTGACAATTTTAAACCTAAATTACCTATAAAACGTACATTTTATCAAAAAATTGTAAGACATATATTTTTTAGCCCTTTTATCGGTTGGTGCAACTATCAAAACAATCGGATGAAGAATAACAGTTAAGTTAAAGATAATAACTACACTCGTAACCAAAATATTAATATTACGCAAGCTTACGTAACGCCTTGCGAGTTTGCATCCGGGCCGTTTGTCTCGGATCAGATGCTGCCATCACGGTAAAACATCCCATGCGTATTTGAACCGGGTACTTTTATGGTATTTACGTTTTGATCAATTTTGTTAGAATCGGACGGGCTATATGGTCGTGAAAACAACAAAATGTGCAGAATAATATAATAGGCTACATTTATGTTTTTAGATCAAAACCCAAAAATGTCATCCCAGAAAGAAAATTCCAAAATATGTGCCACAGGTTGTTGAATTTTGTTTGCTAACGAACTCGTTCGAGCGACTTCGAAAACCTACGTGTGTACCAAATTTGTACAAAATCGTACGTAAAATCAGGCAGTTAGAGTGCGAACACACAAATACATAATATACAGATAACTGAGTTATTGGCTAAAAACTAAATACATTGCATATTATGGACAACTAATATTAAGGTTTTTAGCCAATAACTTAGTAATCTTTTAAGTTACAGAAATAATAAAAAAACCGTTATGTTGTCATTTCTTGAATTATTTTTGTAAAGTTACCTGTTTTCGAGATATTTTACTTTAACTATTTTAAACGTCCGCCATTTTGAAAATATATGCAAAAGTTTTGGATATTTCTACGTAGGTAAAAGATTTCATACCAAAATATGTATTCAAAATTTGCGTTCAATATAAAAAAAAATCCTTTATTAAAAGGTATTAAGTACTATGTACAAAAAAGTTTAACTGGTAAATGACGCATTTCCGAGCCGATGTTTATATGCACTCTTTTCTTTATTTTCACTGGTAAAACATGTCCTGAAAGTTTTTACATTTCTTTCTGAATCACCTTGTATTTATATACGTGTTGGGGACCATGGTCGGTGCTCATTGACTACTCCCGACCTCAGGTCTCACTGCAATAGTTCATCTTTCATATGGAAGTTTCGCTTAGCAGTTTAAACAAACATAAAAGCATTTCTTCTATTTGATACTGTATATGGCAACGAAACAGCTGAGTAGAAATAACTAAATAAATAAAATGTTGATCTTTCTAAGTTGGCGTTGGTTTAATATACATTTCTGTAGATTGCGTTGAGTTTCACCCTTCGCCTACTTGGAGCAATATGTTAAAACACCCCCGTTGCTGCTGCCTTCAACTCTCCTTCATAACCATATCTTGTTCTATCTTGCTTCACATTTCAACTCACTTTATCCCTCCCTACATTGCTCTTACGTTATACTGTTTGTGTGTACAATCCTAAATATGAATTTCGTATCAAGTAAACAATTTTGTCATCTGCTTTTGTAAACAAAGCAACACTGCTGTTTGTCTCAATGCCAGTCGACCCAAACTATTTATAAAAACGATTTATTCAGAACTAGGTGCTCTGCCCCTGCTCGTTTAGCTGACCAACACCGGCGGCGACCCAATGCAAATAGCTTATTGTATACTCTGACATTTTTAAAGAAAAGACGACTGAGCGGAGACCTATACATAGCTAATGTAAGGGAGAGATCGAAATAACCCAATAATTGGAACTGAAGGTATGCGTTGTAATTTCACAATTAATATTTAAATAATCAATAATCAACATCGTGAAAGGTAACCACCCCGTTATACACTAATAACCACTGGATCTATGTTGATAGTGGTCGTGCTAAATAATGGCTTGCACACAAACAATAGCTGATGGCACAGTTTATAATTAAATGGGTGGGGGGGAGCCACCTTGAGGTTAAATGTTCAAGCCTAAGTCAGTCTGTTAGTACAGATCGAGACTTTAGCCGTGAGCGTGGGAATCAAGTACCCGTAGTGAACGGGGGGTGGGGGGGGGGGGGGGTATTTTCTACAAATATTGGGTGACTCACCGGGCACAATAGAAAGTTGAAGCAACCCAGCCAACATCCACTCTATGTTTTATGCACGTGTAGTAGGTGCCTTTTCGTGCGCACAGCTAAAGTACTCGATCTGTAACCTTGGTCTGGAGAAGGTATACTGCTCGCGTGAGTTAGCCTTCAAAAAGTTCAGGCCAGCAGATGAATAGATTGTTTTACTTTAGAAATGATTTGAAGTAAAACAACCGTTTCTTCATCTTACTAAAGAACCTTCTAACCACAAACCATCCAAGTCTGGAAGCTCGCACGATAGTGCAAAGGCACATCCTATAAGGAGACAAGCCATCGCCAGGGAACCACAGGAGTAACCGACAGCGATTTCACAACATTTCAATCGAATTGAAAACTGGAGGAACGCCGTCCTTGCAGCTCAGATTTGTCCCCCAGCGGTTATTACCGAATTCCCATATGAAATACGAGATATTGCAGTGACTCTTATGGTGAGACCTAAGGTCGGGAGTTTACCAGTTATAGTAGCCAGAACAAGTTTTTAAGTGTCATTAAAAATTATGTATATATACGTGTTCGTACTTTAACGGCCGCATTTTACGTCCAATTTTATCCATTTTTGGCGCACACTTTGGTTTTCTAAGTAGCTTGGAAGAGTTCGTTAGCGAAAAAATTCAACAATAATTGGAAACATGTTTTTTACACAGGAAGTAACTATTTTTAGAGATTTTTCTTAGTAGAATGAAATCTTTTTGGATTTTTAACTTCCCGCTAAGAAAATTTAAAATTTTCTAAAATCGGGAAGTTATTGGTTTCACCCCGTTTTTCGAAAATCGAGTATTCATCAGATCTCGACGTTTTGAGGTCCTAGGAATCTTCCCTGACCACTCCCGAGAGGGTGTCACCCTGTCTGTATGTATGTGTGTGTGTATGTAAGTATGTCACCCGCTTATAACTTTTGAACGGCTTAACCGATTGGATCCTACCAAACGGCGTTCTAAAGAGGTCCATCAAACTTAAATTTCCTGAAAATTTCAACTAATTCGGACCGGTAGGTTCTGAGAAATTTCGAAAAAACTAAGAAATAAAATTTTTTCAAATCAGGTTTTTTTTTGGAATAGCTTTTAAACGGCTATACCAATCAATTCTAATAAGCTTTTAACCTTGAAAAGCGACGTCGATCGCTACCAGTCCGGTCAAAATCGGTTAATTCGTTCGTGAGATATCGTGAACGAAAGAAAATAAAAAAAGTGTTTTTTCTCAATTTCTCCGAAATTTTTCATCAGAAAAATTTTTGTTGTCGATTCTTTCAATGGACTCAAAAAACTGCATTGATTGCCGCAAATCGCATAAAAATCGGTTGATTCATTCGCGAGATATCGTGAACGAAAGAAAATAAAAAAAAAGAGTTTTTACTCAATTTCTCCGAAACTTTTCATCTGAAAAATTTTTGTTGTTGATTCTTTCAATGGAATTAAAAAACTGCATCGATTGCCGCAAATTGCATAAAAATCGGTTGATTCATTCAAAAGTTATGGCAGTTCAAAACATAGCGGGAAGTTACAGGGATGGCCTTTAGGGTCAAGTGTTTTCCAAATTGTTTTTATCTAAAATAAAATACATTAGATTATTCTACACATTTTGTTTTTTTTACACGAACTCATAGCCTGTATGGTTCTCATAAAATCAATGAAAACGTAAATTACCATAGCGAAGTGAATCTGTTCACTGTGAGCGAAGCGAAGCTGTCCATAATCCGAGGCCGATGAGGTGCAAACTCGCAAAACGAAGCAACGCGTGAGCCGGGGCTAGAGGCTGGGGTGCAAACAAATTCTGGTAATATATTTCGTACACGTAGGCAGCTATTTGGCGCCTTCTTGGGGAGACCAATTTCAAAAATAGATGGTTGGAACAATAAAACATATAAACGTGATTTTCGAAATTTGCTCTAACTAACAGCGGATGAGCCAATCGAATTATGTATCATTGTGCATTCCCATTTTGTAAAGGATAACACCACATAAACCCTGTTTCCGACTCTCACTTAAGCGACATCGATCTGCTCTTTTTTAGTCAAATCATAATAAACGCTTATAACATAGTCTTTATGTAGCTCTGCGTTGATAGAGAGCCGGTGTTCCGTAAGAAATTACGCGTTCAACATTTAATATCAACACGTTCAGTGCTACGCAAATTTCGTATTTCCTATGCTAGGAGCTAACCTTTTATTTTTTATATTTATAGTCTAAATGAGTAGAAATTACTTTATTTTTTATTTTTTGTACCTTTCCACGAAATAATCACTAATATTTTAAAGCGGACGCACTTGAGCGTCCATAGCACATAGGCTTAAAATACGCATTGCTCTGTGTATTGAAAATTCTCCCAATACGGGGGTTGGCGTGCGAAGCACGCAATGCATTGTATATTGAAAATACTCCCAATACGGGGGTAGGCGTACGAAGCACGCAATGCAGTGTGCGTCGGCCGCTTCTCATAGTGTTCACATGTTTACATGTGCGTCCTTAGCAGTGAACGTGTTAAATGGAATTTACTATCGGACAATCGTGGAAACTTCCCCTAGTTTATATCCTAATGGGAAAACCATGTTCGCGCAGTTCTGGAACAAATTATGATTATAAATCAGAGACCTGGAGTTAACTGCTTCGCGTAATTTAAATATCAGCCCGGTAATTTGTAGTTGTAAGGAGAAATTCATTAGATTTTCAGACTTCCGTATAGACTGTTCAGTGTTTAGATATACAGATGTCCCCGAACTCTCTGGTCCCCTTTTTGTTCCTGTTATCGAGAAAAACATATTTGACAAAATAAACCTGGGTCTGCGGTGCTTACGTCTTCGTCTGTCTGTCTGTTTGTGTTTTGCAAAACAATTAATATCTAGAGAGCGGTATGACCGATTGAGTTCAAACTTGACATGAAGTTATACCAAATAATGACCTGCTTAAAATAAAATGGACGATTATATCCAATTATGGGTTTCAAAATGACAGCTGTTTGAAAATTTAAAAACTGAATTACCCAAAAACAGTACATTTTAAAAATGTATAGAGACATTTTTGATAGCCCTTTTAATTTTTGATCATAGGGTGTTACTGTCAAACTAATCGGATAATTGATAGTAGTTGATTTATGTGTAATACTTGGTTTGTTCAACCCGGCATCCTATATCAACACACTAAACATAACAAATTGGTGTGTACGTATGCTGTTATTATCCATAACTTAACTATTATCCGTTATCCGATTGTTTTGAAGGTTACACCATCCGATAGAGAAAAGGGCTACAAAAATTTCTCGTGACATTTTTTGATAAAATGTACGGTTTTGTGAAAGTTTGAAATTCTTAAACAGCTTCCATTTTGAAAACCATGATTGGATATAATCGTTTATTTCTCTAACAATAGTTTATTGTTAGGTTAAACTTCATGTCAAGTTTCAACTTAATCGGTAAAACCGCTCTCTTGATATAAGTTATTTTGTAAAAAAACACATACAGAAGAAAGAGTAAGCACAGCATGTTTATGTTGTGAAATATGTTTGTCACGATCCCAGGAACAAATCCATAAAAGGGGACCAGAGAGTTCGGGGACACCCTGTATAAGCTTTTAGAAATAGTGTTAACGAAAGGTGACTTCTGAAACTTGAATGCCCTAAAAAAAGTCATATATAGAAATAATATTTTAACTTGTTTACAAAAAACATTCTAATTCAATTTCGAATCATTCTCATTTTAACGACATTCTCCAACATATAGGCTTTATAGATCTGTATATAACACTAATTCATGTTCCAATATTCTAAGAAACCTGAAATTATTTCAAAGTAACGAAGTTATCGCTTGTAAAAAGCACGTTTTTTATGGTTTGGCGAGGTAGGGAGGAATTATTGTGAGTCAGAAATTTCTTCGGAGTTTGCTATGTTTCTACTAGCTGTCCACGTGCAATAACGTCCGAAAATTCCTCAAAGAAAAACTATAAACAGGGTTTTTGCATTTTTGACCAGTTAGATAGCGTCGCAGAAGAAATGTAAAATATGAAAGTTTAGAGAATCAAATTTCCAATATCCCTACTGGTCTCAGATTTTCCCTAAAATCTACCGTTGAAAATCTACAGCTGTTTAAAGACGTTGGTAAACCAAAAGTATAAGAAAAACGCCCAGCTTTTCTGTTATAACTGCTAAACCATGCAACCTCAGAATCGACTCAGTGGCCATGTGGAAGAACTCGACGAGTGGAATCAAATAAGTGTCCTAATTAAATATAGGTGCTACCAGACTAAAGTTATGAGCATAAATGTGCCAAAAATGGGGCCAAATAGTCGTCTTTGGTCATTAACGATGTCACAACATTTTCGAATGTGCATTTCTCCTAAATCTTCTCGAAGAAATTCAGCGTCTAATGCTGACTAACTGGTGTTTCTTATCTTGATTCGCTTTAACTATGGTTCTTTACTCAATTGGAAGATGCTCAACTAAAATACGTTATTTGGCAGCAAGGTGGTGCTCCGCCTTACTGGTATAACTCAGTATGCGATTGGTTAAACGACGTTGAAGCCGACTGCTGGGTTGGTCGCAAGGAGCCGGATAATAGGGCTTGTTTCGAATGAACTCCACGTACACCTGATCTAAAGCCATGCGATTTTTACCTTTGGGGGTTCATAAATGATCTGTATGTTCTTCCGCTACCAGCTGACCTACCCGATTTTTGAAACAATTACTCCAGACACATTGAACAAGGTTTGGGACCTCGGCTATCGACTCGATGTGTGCCGTGTGACGAATTGAAAAATTGCAGGAAAAAGTGTTGTATTATGCAACTACAAATCCAAACTTTAAAACACAAAAAGCTTTCTATTCACAAGTCGCCACTACTAGCGCTTTTTAACGGAAGACAGAGGAAGCAGTGTATACGCATGCGTACAGGTGTACCAACAAAACTGTTTGTGTTGCGTTTTAATTTGATGTGTTATTTATAACTGTAAGTTAAAAAGTAATAAATACTATAAAGCCCTAATCTCCGATATTAATTTTGAAACAATCCGTGAACCTAAAGTTAACGTTAAGTAATTTTTTAAAACGATGTTAAATTAAATTCTAAATCGGCAACATTATCAAACGCTTGGTGAAAGTTCCCCTCTTTAACTCTTAATGGTGAAAGCATGTTACCACAACTCTGCAGAAAATTATGATTATAAATCAGAGGAAGCGGAATTGCCAACCTTGCGGCGTAAATTAAATATCAGCCCCAGTAATTCCCTATTAGCGTAGTCTGGTTTCATAAGGAGAAGTTTAACGAATTGAGGAAATATTCCGAGAGCAATTTCATTCTAATTCTAAGTCGTTACGCATCAACTAAATGCTAATTCGAATCGTAACAATTTCAAAACGTCAGAGGTTTATGGAAATGAGTGATAAGCGTTTGACACACGCAGGCGGATTTGTTAGTCGACGGAAACTGAGTTAGGATTTTATGTCGTAAGAGAAAATATTGCGTTAATTTGGGCGATGTTTTGTAAACTTTTCAAAGTAATAATAAACTTACTTTGGGAAACAACTGCGTTCTTTGTTCTTTCTTCTTCTTTTGTTTGCTCCGCTCGCAGTGTTGGAACGAAATAATGTACCATAACTAAATGGAATACTAGTTGGTACTGCGGCTTTCCTCACAGGTGAAATTAAATATATAATTCGATCACGCAGCTGAACCGCTGACGTAAGTTTGGCGAATTTCCAAAATTAAATGTATATGTTTTATTGTGTTAACTGACAATTTGGTAAATTGGTCTGCTCACAAATTCGCTAAATAGCTGCCTGTGTGTACGAAATATATTGGTGTAATTTGTTTGCACCCAAGCCTCCAGCTTCGGCTCACGCGGACCTTGGGAACTCGGTTTATTGATTGCTTCGCTTCGCTCACAGCGTACGAACTCGGCCGTTGGTCTCGGATCAGAAGACCACTTGTAAAATCCCCCGTGGATTTGAGCAGGGTACTTGGTATTTTACGTTTCGATCGATTTTGTTGTCGTGTAAAAAGAATGTGTAGAATAATGTCCTACATTTTTGTTTTTATATAAAACCCTAAAAAAGTTTTATTCTAGTACGAAAAATATAAAAAAATAGTTACAGTCAAAAAAACGTGCTTTCAGTTGTCGGATGTTTTTGGTTAACGAACTCGTCCGAGCGACTTACGTCAACGTGTGTACCAAATTTTTACCAAACCGGACTTAAAATGAGGCCGTTAGAGTGTGAACTCATATAATATATAACATTTTTAATGACCCAAAATATGTTCTTTGGTCCATCATCAACGGAGCTCATTTATTACTCCCGACCATAGGTGTCACCATAAGGGCCACCGCAAATATTTTATCTTTCCTATGGAAATTCGCTACTAAAAGGACTATCGGGTAAATATTGTATTGTGCCTTACCATTACACGCAGTTATAAAAACTATTTTTTAGTTTTAGATCCCAGTTTCATGGCCTAAAAGCGCTATGTGAGTTTCACCAAAATCGATCTATGTATGCCTTTTAAGCCTACGTAAATTATTGACTATAATCCAATAAATGCTCAAAATCTCTCTTTCCACAAGTTTGCTCCCGAACGAACATAAAAATTACAAAGCAGGTTTTGAGGTGTATTTAACAACTATGAGTACATTTCACATTATTGCATACAGTTTTGATATACATTTAACGGTTAAACCAGCACGATATATATACAGTAAACTAAAACACACGGTCTTGTGAAAGTGTTAGGCTTTTGATCCAGATCAGTTGCTTTATTCGTTGTCAAGTCTGTTCGCAAAACCTCTAATTTTATCCATAATATTAAAATTTTTAAATAGGAATTATAAATATATTTCCGAAATATATTTGACTTAGCTTAGATTAATCTCTGAAATGTCACCTACATGCTAATGAAAGTTTCGTCAAAATGTTTTCAGCCTTTCCGGAGATTAGCCCGTACAAACAGACAGACAAAAAATACAAAAATGCATGTTTAGGTTTCGGTAATGGGTGAATGACATAAGGAGCTTAGAAGAAGTATTTATTCTGAAATCACAGACAGTCATTTCAATTTTATTACATGTATAAATATGCATATACGAAATGGGTGTTACTGACGATCAGACGTATTACTTGGGTACTCAACAGTAGCGGTTGTCCTTACATGTCTCTGAGCAATATTATGGGGCCCTCCTTGGTCAGGGCGGGAATTACTTAGGGCATCGGTTGTATGGAGCACAAGAGAAAGGGGGTACAGTGGGAAGGCAAATTGACAGCCTTTAATCCATGTAATTGTTTAAAATTTATTTTCAAAACTCATGTATTCAGCCTACAACTTAACATTTTAGTACCCATGTTTATGTTCAAAAGAAAAAATTTGTATAACAATCTATATATTAAAAGAATTTATGAAAACTTGTGGCAGTCAGTACGGCCATTCTATCCGGCCGATTTCCTTATTTTTTTTTTTAAATTGCAGGTAATCATTCACAGATATGTCATCAAGCATTACAAATCATGTATATTTCGCCTTACAAACGTTATAATCAAATGCAAATTTCTGCTGTGTATTCTTTATGGGGTTTTTTTTTTGTTCTTTGTCCACTTTGCGTTCGTATACCGTCCATCCGATTGCTTTTAAATTTTGCATAGTAACACAGGTTAACCCTGGGAAGGTTTTAGGCCATTTACCGAAGTCCTAGGACATTAGGGCTACGCCCCAGTGGCCCTCAAAGTTTCAATGTTAATCTTATGAAGAAAGATTTCTATTGATTTTATCAGGGGCACAAAAACAGCTGTTCGTATAAAAACTTAGCAACACATCATGTTTGTTTACTTTCATTACCATAGCAGCATTAATTAGAAAATTTGAAGAGTATTACCTTTTTGAGGTTACATTGACAAACTAAAAACGAACACAAACAAAAATCAATGAAAAATGCTAACTATATTTTAATTCAATTCAAACATTGGTTGTTACAAACCTATTATATATAAAACAGCTAATTTGGATCAAAAACTGAACATAATCATTCACAGATATGTCAAATCTTATATATTATCATCCGTTCAGCCGCTATTCACCCGAGAAGGAGCTCCGGTATACAACCCTTCAAATTTCCCATGTTAATCTTATGGAGATAATGTTTAATGAGTTTGAGTCAGCTGCCAAATAAAACAGCTGATTTATGCTCGGTCACCTATGTACAAACGAGCCAAAGATTAACGAGATTCTTTATCGAATTTTCCACCTGCAAGCGAAGCGAAGCAGCCATCTGAGGCCGAAGGCCGAGCCGGGGTTGGGACGCGGAGCGTCCAGGGGCAGAGCCCCTAGTTAAAAATTAAGAATATTATACAAATTGGTACTATAAAGTACAAAATAATCCCAGAAATATTTTGGGTTTCTATTTAAAAATTGAAAACATGCAAAAATTATTTACAAAATTAGGGGTTTTGCGAACTTGCGTGATCATCTATACACACAGAGTGTAGACAAAGTCTGGAAAAGGTTTAATATTTCATATATAAAGAACATTTGAAGGTAGATGTGATTGAGGAACCTACTCTATGTAAAAATACTATTTTATTAAGATTTCAAAAAAATTATCCACTATATTGGATCCGCCATTTTGAATGAAACTTTGTTTTTTTTAAATGGGAAAGTGGTCGTGTGATACATCATTTCGATGTAGAACTTCAAGATACAACCAACGGTAAAATTTGCACATCCATATCTTTAACCGATTAAAAATAGCTGCCAAAAAACAACGAAATCGTTTTTCCAATTTGCCCCATTTTTCTGTACTGTTAAAAAAAACTAATTATTATTCTTTTTGGATTTATAATTAAATAAGATTTCAAACGATATGTCACACAACGATATTTGGGAGAATTTAAAATTTTTGAGTTACAGCCATTTTGATTTTTTAAAATTGATTTCGAGTGGTTCAATCAAATATCGTTGTGTGGCATATCGTTTGAAAGCTTATTTAATTCTGAATACAAAAAGAAGAATAATTAATATTAAAAACAAATAGTACAGCAAAATGGTGCAAACACGGAAAACACGATTTCGTTGTTTTTGGCCGACATTTTTAATCGGTTAAAGATATGATGTGTAAATTTCATCGTTGGTTTTTTCTTGAAATTCTACATCGAAATGATGTATCACATGACCACCTTCCCATTAAAAAAAATAAAGTTTCATTCAAAATGGCGGATCCAAGATGGCGGATGAATTTTTGAAATCTTAATAAAATATTATTATTACTTAGAGTAGGTTCCTCATCCACATCTACCTTCAAGGTTTCTTTGTATAAGAAAAAATATTAAACGATTTCCCAAGACTTTTCTACACCCTGTATAAATAAAATTAAAGTATCTGCCTGTGATTTCAAAATATAAGCTTTTTTCTAAGCTGTAAGGTTTTTTCTAAGGTAAAGTTATTCATACATTACCAAAACCTAAACACACATTTATACATTTTTCCTGTCTGTCTGTCTATTTGTTTGTCCGAAAATCTCCGGAATAGCTGAACCGATTTTATTTTGATTGAACTTTCATTAACATGTAGTGGACTTTTCAGAAAATATTTTAGGCTACTGTTTATTCCGAAACTATTTACAATTCCTGTTAAAAAATGCAAAATCAATTATGGACAAATTTGGCTATTTTTCGGACAAATGTTGGGGATATTGCTTGTCTATTTCGATTTATGTCTTACATTATGTACATTATGACAGCTACCACCACCACCCAACTTAGATCAAAGTGCCTCTTTCCTAATCAAACATCATTTAATTAAAAATTCGTACTAACAAAATTTGGGATTTTGTGGTTTGCATTGGCATCACCATTTGTCACCGCAGGAGTTGATGAGCGAAGCGAGCAGGGGCAGCTGCCCCTAGTTATAAATAAAACAACTGATTTGCTGATTGGAACCAAAGTTTAACACTGACAAGATCGTCTGTGTTTTAATTTACCTAATACGCTTGTTTAAAACCCTAGAATTGGCACGGTTAAAGCTAAAATTGGCCAGCCCGTTTTTAGCGTTTTGCAAGCATATTTTTAAAAATTCGCCAAAAATAGTAAATAAACCCCAATCAAAAAGTGTTCAGTAGCTTTTTAGTAGAAAAAACTTCAAAGAATTCAAATATGCCACTAAAAATTAGTTTATTTTGAAATTGTAAAAGTTATTAGCTCAAGAAACAAAAAATGTTCAGTAACGGAAAAAGTAAGGAAAAAGTTCAACTTTAGGCCTACATAACAAGTAGTAAATATTTTTTGTATTTTTTTCGTAAGCGTAAAAAGTTTCGTAAATTAGTTCTAGATAGAACTGTTTAAAAACATTTATCAATTTCAAATTTTTTATTTTGAAAAAAAAAACAGTTTTTATGTTCCAAGTACACGACTGGTAACAAACCTAGGCCTAGATTGTAACGTCATTTACTAATATATGCTTTGCCCAAAAATGAAATATTATTATAAAAAAGTGTAGAGGATAAATCAAAGAAAAGAACGTTATACTTGTCTTTCCTTAGTTCACAAAAGTGTTTGAGTTATATTTATTTGAATAACAAAATGACACCAATCTAATGAAAAGCCGCTACCTTACACTCTGCCTATAGGACGGGACACTTGAATAACGTGTGAACCCACGCGCTAGAGTTTCTCACTAGAACGTACATTTCAACTGTCGTCTAGACAGACAAGAAACCGGTTATTTTTCGATTACTTCCCACCGTTACAAACTTCAGACTTTGCTGTACAAAATGGTGTAAAGAAATCTGTCAAAACATAAGGCAGTGCCTTCCCAATATCGGTTGATAAATGGGCTGTTTCATTGGTTGAGAAACTGTCCAATCGCATGGGTTTACAGTAATTCTTGGAAAAATACTAGTTTTATAGTGACATCTGATTGGAAGACACCAACAGAAAGATAAAATCTTGACGAATCCAATGGTATCGTTATAATTGCCAAAAAAACATTATTGTAGATGGTCTTAAACGTTGAAGAAGTGGGAACAAAAATTAAAGTTTAATTCATTTCCTTTCTAATGGCGCCAGTTTTATTGCGATTGTATGATTCTAAGTGGGTTAAATTACCAATTATGCAAATATATGCAAATTTTCGCAAATGTTCGAAATTGTTGCGTTCTGCGCCTGAGAGAGGGTTATGCATGACCTTCTGCCAGTTCCAGGGTTTTAACAGTTAATGTATATCAAAGCAGTATGCAATACTTTGAAGTGTACTCATAGATGTCAAATACTCTCAAAACTTGGTTTGTAAATTTTCCGTCCGTTAGGGAGTTATAAGTAACAAACCGGCGGAAAATTATATTTTTAGCGTTTATTGGTGCATAACTAATAATTTACGTAGGAATAAAAAGGATACATAGATGGATTTGGGCGAAAGTCACTGTGTGTTTTCTGACCATGGAACTCGGATCTAAAATCTCTTTTAAATGTGTATAATTGTAATTCACAATATTTAACCATGAGTTCTAATTAAATAATCACATCTGCAAGAGGCAGTTACCAGCTAGTCTATACTAATATTATAAAGAGGTAAAATTTGTTTGTTTGTGTGAAGGGGGTAATCTCTGGAACTGCTGAACCGATTGAAAAAATAGTTTTACTAATAAAAGGCTACACTATCACTGAGTAACAAAGGCTATAATTCATTTTGATAAAAACATTTTTTATTTCAATACTTGTAAATTTTTCGGAAAAATCTTAGGTTAGGCCTAGACTGATGAACCAACACATGTATTTACATTTATTACCACAGCAACCAATTTAATAAAATAACAGATAAAACAGCTGTTTGCTAAAATATTTTAATTAACAGCTGATTTCAAACTTTGTAGGAATTATTTGTATTACTAATTTTAAGGTTAGATTTTTATTAAATAGTATACCTGAGCCTTGCTGGTTCTTTTAACCTTTATTATAACTGCTGTTATAAAATATACAAAATAATTTGATTTGAACATTTATTTACCGTCTTAGTTTTGGGGTTTATTATTAATCCTACACCTTTATTATAAAGAAAACATAACATGATTATGTGTACAGAAGGTTCCAACGGGATTGGCGTGCGGAGCACGCAGGGGTTTCCCTAGTTATTTAATATTTGTATGTGTAACAAAATCGAATTATTTTTAGAAATTGAGATAGTCTCGCGGCAGCTGTGTCTTTTGAATTATATTGCTAAGTCAACGAGTAAAGACGTAGATAAGGTTTTATGGGGAAGGGGGATTTAGAGGGAGCAACAAGCAAGGGCGAGGGTGTACAGTGTACAGATAGGAAATTAAATGTGGTAAACGGTAGGGGGTTGATAATAGCCGAAGCCATAGGTCAGTGGTTTTAATATATTGACTATGCTATCGCAGCAAACAGCGCATTCTACCGTGAACCAACCGAGTTAAGCAGGTTACTCTTCATAGACGGGGTTTAAATTATGTCGATGTGTTTACCGTATACTTTATATGTACTGTAATTAATTTCAGTCTTGATTGATTAAGTTTTATCTTTAACTCGTCACTAGCTTTAATTAAGGTAGTTATTGTTATGGGTCTGTAAATAAAAAATTAATTTTAAAACTAATTTATTTCTTAAGTTTATGACAGTAGTTTTAAACGTATTTTAAAAAGTGTACGCGGGTGGGGGGGGGAAGGGTTCTAATAATTTACCCACAGTAGACTGACACTAATTCTAACGATGTAATTAATTCCACGCCATTTTCAAGTGATTCCATCCTTACAATTATTAGGAGACACATGTTTTTTGCATTCTTTTTCAATTTGTTTAAACGTTTTTTTTTCAATTAAATTAACATTTTATCTGTCGTTAGAGGCAATCAGTTTAATGCCATTAAATCCTGATGAAATCACATTTATTGATAGGGGTCGTTAATAAGACGATACAAAATGCTTTGAAGTGCGGCTAATTTATGACTAATTTGATGTCATGTTAAAGGTTTTTGACTAAATGTACGTAGTGCAGGAAAAGTGTTACACTTGCGCGCCACGAACAGCGTGCAGAGTGCGCGTCGCTCGTCGATTTCAACGAACCTTCGACGATCCATAGGAATTCCACGGAGATTCAGTGTTCATTTTGCAGGGAAGTTTTATACATGTTGCAAATAATATTTCAAAATAGGCTTAATTTTGTTGGCGGTCTTGTAGTAGAAACATAAAACTGGTGTTTTTCTGAGTTTGTTTGTGTGTATACGCTTCTATTAAGAAATAAATTATAAAACAAATACATTTAAAACAAAAATACAAAAAATATTTACTAGTTTTAATGTTAAATTTTTTAAAATTTTACATAAATAAATTTTTTAATCGTATATATGAATTCTTTGGATCGTTTCTAAAAGAAATTACTGAACACTTTTGGATTGGAATGTAATTACTATATTTAGCGAATATTAGAAAAAAATTCTTGCAAAATGCAAAAATCCGGGCGAATTAACAAGGCCAGTTCTTCCACTTCCAGGGTTAACTAACTTAATAATGACAATTAAAAGAGATTTACATAATGTCTTATTTGATTCACAATTCATCTTTTCTTGTTCCCAGGCTGCTTTACAACTTCCTCTTCTCCCGTCGGTATGAAGACAGCAAAGATTTTTGTTTCACACTGGTCCGCAGATATATCCATCTCTGCGGAAATTTATCGACAAGCTTCTGCTTTTATATTTAAAAAAATCCTTAACAGACGATCCCAAAACACTGTTTGGTTTCTGTAGGAAACTATTTAATATCTTGAAAAACAACAATCACATGCGCGCTAAAAACGACAAACCTTTCACCCTCCCTTCCAAATTTGAAAGGCGAACATTCAAAGTGTTCGATGAAAAACCCGACAGGAGATGGATCACCGTGAGCTGAGCGCGTGCCCCGTACAAATATGAGGAATTCAATGCGCAGCGCGCAAGTGTGTACGCACCTTTAAATCAAATAAAGTTGAACAATGTCTTCGCTAATTTATTTGCATGCCCGAAACACAAAAATATTACGTATTAATGGCACCAGGAAAATGTTTTAACAATTTCTTTTGTTATTTTACTAAATAACCATTAAAACTTTAACTTTATAATTGGATACTATTAGTTATATTTTTTATAAATCCGTCTCTTATCTGCATCTTGTGTAAACATTGTAAACGTAAGATAAATAAAGCCTGTTCTAATGAGGTACCTAACCAATTTGTTCTTCCTGTATTTTGTATAAGTGTAGGTTATCGAATTGTACTTATTGAATAAAACAAAATTATTGCTTTTATTAAGACATAACAATAATACTAGTTACAAAATTTACCGACGAACACTGTTTTTTGCAATGGTCCCATCAGCCGGGTTAGTACCAAATTCTAGAAAACAGAAACTTTTCTTATTTTTGAGTATACAATATAAGAAACAAACACTTAATAAAAGAGAAGATAACATGAAATGAAATAGTGTACACCTAATACCTAATAGAGTACCTTAACCTTACTTAATAATATAAATATAAAACTTTCTTGTAATATAGACATAATAACAATTCGATAACGCTGTTGAACTGCGGACTTGAGTGAATTTCTAAGATTAGATTTATATGTTTTAGGGTTTTAACTAACTATTTGAGAAATGGGTCTATTCACAAAGGCTACGGAATATACTAGTAAAATTGGTTTCCACCTCAGTCTCCAGCCTCGGTTCACACGCTGCTTCGTTCCGCCCGCTGCGGAAAAACTCGCTGAGAGAGTTTGCACCGCTAACTTGCAGCTTCGGATTATGGACTGTTTCGATTCGATTCGCGAGTTTGCATCCTGGCCGTCGGCCTCGGATCAGAAGCTGCCACCACGGTAAAATCTCCTCGTGTATTAGAATCTGATACTTTTACGGTATTTTACGTTTTGAACGATTTTGGGGGAACCAGAAGATCTATAAGGTCGTGTAAAAAAATAAATTTTGCAGAAAAATAATCTAGTATATTTATTCTTTTAGATAAACCCCAAAAAAGTTTCTTTCTAGTACGAAAAATCTCAAATAACGTGTTTCTGCTTGTTTGATTTTTTTAGCAATTCGGTCTTAAATTGCGGCCGTTAAGAGTGCGAACATATGTGTATATATACTGTACTAGCTGGCCCGATCCGGTTTTGCACGGATAGACAAATCAAAGTTAAATGCATATTAACAAAAAAAAAAAAATATATATATATATATCAATAAATATATTACACTGTGTATTTCTTATGGGGATTTTTAGTAACTTTGACCCCTCAATCAAATCAACTTATCTCAAACATCTGTTACTAATTCCATCGACAAATTAGTTTAGTTTAATTTTGCACATTACTAATCGCACAATAATTTCACCTCTATATCGAAGAGAGATACAGGATATTGTAAAGAGAAAGAATCAACAGCTCTTGGATAATGTGCTATTAGTGGATATTACAAATTAAATTCACACCACCATTGGCTCACCTAGCCTAGTTCAGATAATACATTAATAATATAGCCGTCAACATGATTACACCCAATTATATCCCTTTCTAGCTTTTAAATGTTTCATAATACTGTTTCACGGCATTTATTATGGTAAAAACCTAAATAAAAATTGAAGTTTGAAACACAGGTTCAAGTTCGTCTCAGTCTCGTACCAAATGATGATCCTTATATTACTTGCTGGCCCGATCCGGCTTTACACGGATAGACAAATCAAAGTTAAATGTATATTACAAAAAAAAAAAAAAAAATATAAATATATATATTATACTATGTATTTCTTACGGGGATTTTTAGTATCTTTGAACCCCCCAAACGCCCCTAAAATTTCGAATTTTTTAAAACCTTTCTTATCGAGCACCAAGGGAGCTAGAAGAAGCTACATAACAAATTTCATTCCAATCCATTGGGTGGTTTTTATAGTAACTTTAACCTCCCCAAACCCCCTATAAAATTTCTAATTTTTTAAAACCCTTTCTTAGCGAGCACTTAGGGCCCTAGAGGAAGCTATGTATCAAATTTCATTCCAATCCGTTCGGTGTTTTTTTTTAGTAACTTTGACCCAAACCAAACCCCCCTAAAATTTCGAATTTTTTAAAAACTTTTCTTAGCGAGCACCTAGGGCCCTAGAGGAAGCTACATACCAAATGTAATTCCAATCCGTTCTGTGGTTTTTCAGATTTCGTGATGAGTGAGGGTGTGGTATTTGGATTATATATATAACATTTTTAATGACATCCCATGACATGTTCTGGGGAAAATGATCGGTGCTAATTATCCACTCCTGACTTTAAGCCTTACCTTAAGAGTCACTGATTTAGCTCATATTTCCTATGAAATTTCGATAAAAGGCAATCAATTGGAGTCATTATCTAATAGATTTTTTTTATAGTTAAACTGTTTTATTACTTACAGACTGACAGTCCTTGCAATTATTTTCAAATTCCCTAGAGCACGGCATTCCTTTTCATTTATGAGACTCAGAAACTCCTCTCTATTTAAAGCAGATGTCCCTAACAAACTCCTTCTAGTATACGTCAATATAGGGAATTGGGAAACAGTCTCATCCTCTAGTATATTGTACAGTGAGCAAGTGAAATTATGCTCCTTTAATCACGGCTTATAGTTTAGGTCAAGAAGCTATGCACTTATGTTAATGGATGCATTTTTTGTCATTTGTTGGTGACTAGATTTTATGATAAAAATGTTTTAACAGATAAAGGCAGTATTCTCCTTAAAAATATGAAATTATGTAAAAGCTGTTACATTAAAATAATATGCAGTGTACCTCGCAACCATACTACCAAATTTTACCACGTAATTCAGCAGGTAAAACCTAGCAAATAATACAATATAACATGTGCCCTATCTTACTTAGTTTGGTAAATGTCTGTGTGTATGGGTTTTTTTTAAACTGAGAAAACAAAGTACTTCTGGCTGAAAGTGGTTTCCATTATCACTTTCCGTAAATATAGTAATCCCCGAAAATCACGTTTAGCCAGATTATTGTATTTTCTCAGCCATCCTTGACTCAATGATAAAAAGTGATACACCATTGGATTTGTCTTAACATTTTCTACATGTATCTTAACATGTTTTAGTGAAATCTTTATTTTTTTTAGATATTTAACTTTGGAAAGTTTGAATGCAAAATAAAATTGTGTAAACCAATGTGATAAACTTTTATGCTGAGTTTCATGAATGTATCTTAAACCATTCATGAGAAAATAATTGTTAAAAAAAAAACTCATACAGATGGACAACTTTTAAACTAAGCAAGATAGGACACATGTGATATAGTATTATTTGCTAGTTGTTACCTGCTGAATTACACGGTAAAGTTTGGTAGAATGGTTGCGAGGTACACTGTAAGATAAAAGTAATATAAATAGAACATACAAATTTATATAAACTATTTCACATCGTTTCAACTAAAACTATATAATTTATTTAAAAATTAAGGTACTCCTCCATCGAGTAAAATGCCCGCTAAATAAGGAAAGTTTTAAGCTTGTGTTTAAAGTTTTTAATTCAAGGCACTTCCTTTAAACTGTCTGGTGCATAATTTGAAATCACCCTGTATTTAATTTATAGGTATCATTCTACTGCGCGTACGTAAAAAATAAATAAAATTTAATGACTACAGCTCAATAAGTGTGAATTTACTCTCCCCCAGTGGCACTTTAACAAGGCCAAACGATTCACTGACAGTGTTTTTGTTTTAACAGTCGTAGCAGATGATAAGAAATGAGTCAGTGCTATGATCACCCCACCCCAAGCTTGACTATTTGTAAACAGATAATGATCAGAGAGAAGTGGGTGGGAGAAGAAAGGAGAGAGAAACTGTATTGATTCTTTCAATTCACTCTCCTGCCACGCCATCAACTTTTAACATTCCTCATTACAATTTAAAATTTATCTAATTGAATCACTATGGTTGGTTAGAAACTCATTTACTGCCCCAATGAAGTGTTGAGGCTCTTACAGTATAATTAGAAGATAAAACTGGTCTACAGGTCCTTTATAAGACACGCTATGTTGTGTTTAAGTTGGCAAATACTTTGCTAAAGCGGCTTATAGTTAGGGATAGTTCTAGCTGCTAGTAGAAGAGGAGAGTAGTACCCGCTACTGAAAACAGTCGAGAGTAGGTGTATAGACGAGGCGAGTGCTCACCACACTACTCTCAGTCAGTCGAGAGTGAAGTCGAACGACGTTGAAGTGGCTGTTTACCTGAGTCAAGAGTTACAATTATTGTTAAACGAAAGTAGAGTATAGGTAAAAGATTGGGTCGGGAGAAGAGATATATAGAAGCATCTCAAACTCTCTTTCGAGAATACATTGAATCAATCCGATATGTAAGAAAGGGGTTTCGTTACATTTGTATTTTGAATCGATCAAAATAATTATAAACCTTAAGTTTTAACTTACAGTCTTTAGTCACACTCTTTACCTGCGTTCAACATTCAATAGTAGAATCTGCTTAGGTTGGCAGCACTACTCAATTTCCTAAAAAAGGTCGTCCTCTGCAAACATATCAGCTGAGGGTCGTAAAGTAAATATACCCCTGTTTTTGTTTCAAATCTCCATTGGAAAAATGATTTATATATTTTAATTTTCAAAGTTTTATAAAAATAATGTAAATTCGTTTCCCCTAGCCTTTTTAACGACATACGTAAAAAAAATTAAAGTTACTTTTGTACCTTTAATTGGTTGAACATAAAACTAAATATAAATAATATGTTCATCTTTAAGCACCCTTTGATTTCATTCCTTACTCGACCTTCATTGTCGTTTGAGCTTTCTTAAAAAAATATCCTTTCTCCGAATAGAATGAGGCACTGAGATTGATAAGTAATATTTTACTTATACTTTTCAGAACAAACAAGTATTTTCACTTCGTTCGTTTGTAAATAGATTAGATAAAACGAAAAACAAATACGCATTATACGTGTGCAAATTGTTTGCATTAATAACGGTTAAAGGTATCCTGAAGGAGAATACAGGACGAGTTCCTGATTTTTTGGAAAGGGATGTTAGAAACCTGAACGTTTAATCAATACGAGGATCAACTCTCGACTCCTTTAACCTACCATTATACGTACATTCGCAAATTGTCTGAGTTAATTAGGTAAGGGAGATAGAAACAGATAGAGGGGACGGTTGAGAAAGGGAGGGAGATTGAGAGGTGGGAAAAGCGGGAAAGGGATAGTGAGGGGGAGAGAGAGAGAGGTTAGGTGGAAGGGAGAGATAGAAGGAGATGGAGTGAGAGGTGTGCTGGCAAGTAGAGTGAGAGGGAGAAGGAGAGATAGAGGTGGCATGGGAGCGAGAGAGAGAGGGAGAGAGAAGGAGAGAGAGGTGGGATGGGGAGAGAGAAATGGAGAAGAAGAGAGGGAGAAGTAGAGAGAGGAGGGGTGGGAGGGAGAGCGAGGTGGAGAAGTAGAGAGAGGTGGGAGGAGGGAGAGTGAGAGGGAGAAGGAAATAGAGGTGGGGTACGAGGTAGGAGGGAGAGGTAGGGATTGGAGAGAGGGATTTACTCAGAGAGAGAGAAAGAGTGAGAGGGAGGGACATATACAGAGACGGTAGAGTTTGAGAATTAACACATGTGTATAATTCGGGATGGAATAAGAAAGCTTTTTATATAAATGAAATAAATCAGTTAATTGACACAGTAAAAACTTAAGCCTTAATCATAAAACTAATATGAAGTTATAAAGAAATTACTAATACTTTAAACAAAAATTAATTAAAAAATTGTATTTTCTAGAAATATTGAGAGTGATGCAGGAGAAAGGGAAACGAAGGAACGAATGATAATTTAAGGGTGAGGGCTGTAAAGCTCTTTCTTCCGTTATTGTACCTTATAACAAGAAAAAGAGAGAGAAGGTAAATCCAAACATAGAGAGAGGCAGGGGGAGGGAGAGAGAAAATATCTGGTATTGTTTTACATTTGTATTTATTTTTAACACTCGTCGGATTTGTTTAATGCAAACAAGTTTTACGCTTGTCATTGTTTGAAAATAACACGATTGAAAGGATCGAACCAACAACTTCTTACTTTCAATACAACGAAGAAATTTCAAACCGGAGATATACCGTTAAAAAATATTACGAACTTATAGACCGGTCATTAGAGCAAACAAAAAGACAGTTTTTGCTCAAACATTCAGCAGCTAACCGATGGCGATAAATCTTGAGGAATAGTTTGTAGATGAAAATACCACCTTTGGAAACAATTATTTGTTACTGTAGAGTTATTTAAACAATAGAAAACGTAAAAAATCTTTTTACCCTAAACGCGCTAGACATCAGTTGTAAGTTATCTAGTAGGTAATTGTTTGCTATTACTTTGTCAGACGCAAACCTTCTCAAATTGAAACATGTCATATATTGATTTATTCCAACAATGAATCAACATGATTCAAGGCCCGGAAAGCGAAATACGAATGACTAACTTATTTTAAAAGTCGTCATCTGATGAACAGCTAGTGTCGCTTATGTATTCGTTGAATCGATGAAAATAAAAGAAAAAACGAGGTTCTAACCTACAGTCTTTAGTCACAGTATGTTTCCACTTCGTAAACATATATAAGTTGGTAACACCAATTGCAACGAGCACGAACAGGTTTGTTTTAAAAGTGCAGGTCAGAGGCGGGCGGTTGTAATCAGTTGTCATAGTAAACATACTGGGACTAAAGACTATAAGTTAGAACTTCAGGCTTTTTATACTTTCATTTCTTCTATATCTTGCTGTACTGGCTCTTTAAACATGTTTATTTGTCGATTGCAGTGCACTGCCGATATATCTCAATATAGGAAGGTTTGATTCTGACAAATTAATAATACACAATTACCTGCCAGTATTACCAGCAATACTAAAGTTAACAGAATTTTGTTATACAATCAATGTATTCCTGGATCCTATAGTCGCAGGCTAGTACAATGTATACACGTACTAATGAATAAGCATCTGATCCAAGGCCTGGTTGTGTGCCGGATTTTTAACCTCTATGAACCAAAATTAAACCCAAAGTTCAGCGGGATCGATCCCCAGCCCAACTTTCAATCCCACAGCTAATCATTACACACTTGCAAATATACTGAATTAATCAGGGTTAATGCTACCCCGAGGATGCAAACGACGCTTTCAGTCAGTTTCAAAGGACCCCTAATCCTTGACAAATGTTGGTAATAAATCCGAATGTCCTTTGACAACATAAGGGTATGAAAGCCTCAGTTGTCTCTTTTCAAATTACGAAATAAGTCTCAGTTAGTGAATAGTAACATTTTAGTAGGACTTTATGAATCTAGAAATGTATAAAACAAAACTGTATTTAATTTATTTACAAATCATGTAATCATACGCTACTTCTGTATGTATATAAAGGTTGAGTATTCTATTTCATTCGGACTTTATGAGTCAAAACGAACAGCTGAAATTATGAAAGCAGCCTTGTTTAGAGTTTTTATAAGTGTCTTTTCTTTAACTGATGAACACAGGCAGCTGTTTTGTAATGACAATTTTTACTACAGCTAAATATGTAAGTAGTCTCTTGTAAGAGATGGTTCAAATTTATCTCTACAATTATATTTTTTGGCAGTTAATTTTTTAGTCTACTATATAGTAAATCATCGGTAAATAAACTTTAGTCTATTTCAGCGTACAACGTCACTCAAACGTGTACCTACTTTAATGTACAACGTCGCTCAATAGCGCACCTTGTACAACGTCCCTCAATAAACTGCACCTACTTTAAAATACAACGTCGTTTAAAAGTGAATATACTTTAAAGTACAACGTCTCTCAATAAAGTGCACCTAATTTATTGTACAACGTCTCTCAATAAAGTGCACCTAATTTAAACTACAACGTCTCTCAATAAAGTGCACCTAATTTAATGTACAACGTCTC
>JAGFPH010000097.1:746569-757333 GCA_018207615.1 Philaenus spumarius
TACAACGTCTCTCAATAAAGTGCACCTAATTTAATGTACAACGTCTCTCAATAAAGTGCCCCCACTTTAAAGTACGTACGTCTGTGAAAATGTGCTCTATTGGGAAATGTGCATAAGGTTTTGAACTGTTATTCTGCAGCAAGTGTACAAGTTTCAGTAGTCGAAAAACTCCATCCATGTAATGAATTCATGTAAAAATATTCCTTTATTGAAATTAATTTCATATTTAATGGTTCTTGTTTAGCAAGAAAAGTATGACAGTAATTAAAAAACACTTTCCAGAAGTGTAATGGTGGCGGAAACTCAACTCTCTAATTACTCCAAAAAACATTTTAAATATGACATCCAGAAAAAATTCCTCTACTAATGAAAGTGAATAACGATAAAAGCAGGCGTACTCCTGAGAATTATTTTCGTTGCGTTTTCTTTTATAATTTATGAACCCCAAGTTATTTCGCTGTGCAGTCCTTTCGTTAAATGAACACGACACTGAGCATGAAAGTCTATTTCGATCCGTTTTATTTGCTTAGCGTGACACACTGGTTGTTCCAAGTCGATGGAAATATTCATTCACTATTTGTGTAATTAGTGAATTTCCCTTCAAAAAATGAGCTATTGCAGTGACGGTTATGGTAAGACCTAAGATCGAGAGTGGTCAATGAACACCGATCATGGTCCCCAGAACACGTTTTCGAGTGTCATTAAAAATTGTATGTATATTCGGCTTCTCAGTCTTTGATGAAAGAACTGGCCGTCCAGCCCAAGCCTCTTACTCTTGTCTTTATTTCTGTTACACATGCTAAGTCCTACGTGGCAGCAGTCACCGCAGCGAAGAGATAAACGGCCGAGGTTGGAGCTTCAGCCAAGAGGCGAAGAAAGAGAAGTAGACTACCTCGTTTCAATTAATAACAATTTTGTTTCAGATGTCGACGAAAGCGAGTCGGATTCAAGGACGTCGACAACGATTTCAGCGGAGCTGCCACCAAAGCAGCGGCGAGTGCCTACGAGCAAGCCGTCTGCCTTGAAGACAGAAGCTAGACCACCTTCAGTCCTGCCACCATATCAGCGAAGAAGCTGATGCAGTAGGTCTCCCACATCATTCCTTTCCTTTAATTCTAGGTTCCGTGAATAAAAGCCCTGCAGACCTGATTGCAGCCATTTTGACTAGCCTCCAGGAGCTACGCTCCTAGATTTGAGGCCAGCTGAGCCTCCACAATGGTCGAATCCACCGAGCATGCCACTAAACAATTTTTAGTATGTTTCAGTGATTTGATAAATTGCTGCTTGCAGTCATTAGGGCACTAGATGCTGCTACCGCTTATACCAATGGAAGTCCTTGGGGTAGGAGAGGATTTTCTAGTGGGTAGTGCTTCTCATTTGCACGCAACTGAGATTTGAATCCCACACTACCTCTCACGAAAAAGATCATACAGAAAAAAGCCCAACACTCCATACTGTAACCTAGAGTAAACTAATTTAATTAATTTTAATTATTTCAACTAAACTGTTTATTTCATTACGAATGTTTCGGTACAGTCTGTCTATGACAAACGGAATGTTTTTATTTCTATAAATATACATTCGACGATCAATTGAACATGTACAATAAATACTGCCCCACTTTATCGCGTCACAAGTGACATGGATACAAAGTGTCCACAGCGGGAGAAACAGTTTCGTGACATCTCTCTGCATAATTTTAATGTAAAATGTATTGAAGTGAAACGGATCGATGAGGAATGTGCCGAGATCCAAGGGTTGTATATGAAGTGAGAGGGCGGAACAGCAGGAGACTTTTAACATATTGCTTGAAGAGTGAAACACAACTCGCTGTATTGGATAGTTTATCAAACGCACGCCAAAAGATCAATTTTATGTGTATTAATTGCCTATAGTTTATTAATACATCTTTTGAAGATGGTTTATAGTAGGCATGGCAAGCTGATATGAATACGTTATTTGCACCGAGTTGCGACAGGTGACGACGCCTTATGAATTATGATGATGTAATATGCACCGACTTCGGACGGATAATAATATAATGTGTGATAAAATATAACGATGTGTTATGGTGTGTAAGGAAATCTATGAACTGTGATGGCGGTATTGGACAAATGATAATATGATTTCCTTATACACTATATCACAATATATTTTAATTTGTCAATATTTCACAATCGCGAGTTTCAAGTTTATATGATTTCCTTATACATCATAACACTATTGAGAGAATCATGGGATTGAAAGTTAATTGAGGGAAATAATTGATATAATTCGATAGCGCAAAAGAGAAACAGAATGGCGCAAACTAGAGTTTAGTATCTTGCTTCGTTTCAAAGTAATGGACAATCAAAGTTCTGGAAAATTGTATTTTTATTATAACATCGAAGTAGGTTATTAATTTGTTAATATTATTAAGTAAGTAGTTGTGGGTTATTTTTTGTTTAGAAAAAGGTTATTCTGTCACATTTAAAGTAGATTTTAAAATGCAAATGCTATCTAAAAATCTTATAAAAAAAATGCATATGAACATATTTTTTTCCCTACTTTTTTGAAAGTATACGTGGAATTCAGATAAATTAGTAGTACCATGCTACGCAAATTTACAGTTTATATTTGTAGCATGTGTTAACGTCAACAACCTACTTTCTAATACTAGCTGGTGTCTGCCGCTTCGCTCGCAGATGTGATTCAATAAATAAAAAGATTATCGGGTAAATATTATGCCTTTTCATTACATGTAATAAAAAAATATTTTAGATTCGGGTACCAGGGCCTAAAAACGCACAGTGAGTTTAGCCACATCGATCTATGTATCTCATTCCCTAAGTAAATTATTAGCTATGTACTTATAATCGCCAAAATCCCGTTTTCTTCCAGCTTGTTACTCATAAGTACCGAACGTACATATAAATTACAAATCAGGTTTTGAAGTGTATTTAACATCTATGAGTACATTTCACATTATTGCATACTGCTTCAATACATATGCAACCGTTAAACCAGCGTATACAGTAAATTACACAGACGATCTTTTCAAAGTGTGTTTTGAGCCATTTAGGAAATTCAATGTATGTACGTTTGTCCTTTATGCGTTACCAAACCGTCCATCCGATTGCTTTGAAATTTTGCTTAGTAACACAGGTTAACCCTGGGAAGGTTTTAGGCCATTTACCAAAGTCCTAGGACATTAGGCCTACGCCCCAGTGGCCCTCAAAGTTTCAATGTTAATCTTATGGAAGGTCAATCTTAAGGAAGAAGAAGAAAGGTTTCTTTTGATTTTATCAGGGGCACAAAAAACAGCTGTTCGAATGAAAAGCTTAAAACAGCAGATTTTGATCAACAGCTGATTTTGATCAACAACTGATTTGGATCAAAAAATGAATATAATTTTAGGTTAGGTAAATCAAGCAATGAGCAGAATCCCATTATAATTTACATCGGCCCTCAGGGATACGAATTACAGGCTTTCAAAGTTTCAAATTAAGCAATAGCAAAGCATTGCCGGGTCAGCTAGTAATTTATAAATAAGTGTTTAGGTTTTGAAAAAAGCTTATATTTTGAAATTACGGACAGGCACTTACATTTATCTGTATGTATAGATATCGCGTGTAATGTCTGTTCGCAAAACTCCTAATTTTGTCCATAATTTTTACATTTTTTAAGTAGGATCCTTAAATATTTCCGTGATAAAAGGTACCCTAGATTAATCTGTGAAAATTCTTCTACGTGCAAATGAAAGTTTCGTCAAAATAGGTCCAGCCGTTCCGGAGATTAGCCCGGACAAACAAACATACAGACCGACAGAAATAATTAAAAAAATATATATATATGCATGTATAGGTTTTGGTAAAGTGTGTATGACTACATGAGCTTAGGAAAAAGTATTTATTTCGAAATATCAGACAGACACTTCAATTTTATTTATGTGCATAAGAGATTAAAAAATTAACCTGCTTTTGATGTTGTAAAAATACAATTTTCAGAACTTTGACTGTCCATAATGTCTTGTTTCCTGTAGTTCATCCACGATCAACTTTATAGCATAATTGGATAACCGAAGCATTTCCTAAATAGAACATTCGGGTACATTACTAACATTTATCAAGCATTGAGGTCCTTTGAACTGACTCAAAGCGTCCTGCGTCCTCCCTCAGGACACATTAAACCTGATTAATGCGGGTGATTTGAGAGGTAATAATCTGTTTGGAAATCAAAGGCATTGTTTGACGTTGCCTTCATTATTGCCGGGCACAGTTCAAATTTCATAATTTGTTATGTTAGTTTACGAAACAATATAGGCTATATAAGTTGACTGCAATGTGTTGTTATTTTTCGTGTGAAATCATATTTTAGAGTACTAGTGCATGCAGTAGTAAACCACAGCCCCTTCTACGATCATGTGCCTTATGTGTTCATTTCCTTATTATTAACGAATTTTCGTAAAAGATGAGCTGTTACAGTGACTCGTAAGGTGAGACGTAAGGTCGGGAGTAGTCAATGAGCTACGATCATGGTCCCCAGAACGCGTTCTATTGCTTTATTTAACTTTAAGGGTAGTTATTCCATTTAATCCCTTTGACTTAAGTAATCGAATTGAAAATGTTTTTTATATCAATTAAGAGAAATTAAATAATTTTGGCTTTATAGTTTGTAGGAATTTAGTGCAATTTATATTTTTATTGTATAGGCGTAGCTACCCCATTTAAACATATTTGTTTGCCGTAATCATTTTCTCTAAAAACTCCTGGTACTAATATGTGTCAATTGTGAAATTTTAGTAAAATTAGTTGAGTAGTTTTTGAGAATAAAGAAAAAGTAAGTGTTTGGATTATTACTTAATTTTAAGGGTTGCTATATCATTTCATCCCTTTGACTTAAGTAATCAAATTGCAAATAGTCGGTTTGTATATCTCAACAAATAATTCTACCACGCAGCTGAACCGCTGACTTGAGTTGAGCGAATTTCCAAAATTAAGTTTATGTGTTTTAGGGTTTTAACCAACTATTTGGGAAATTGTTCTATTCACGAAGACGCTGAATAGCTGCCTCTGTGTATGAAATATATTAGTAGAATTTGTTTGTAATTCAGTCTCCAGCCCTGCTCACGGACTGCTTCATTACTTCGTAGCGGAAAATCTCGGCTTATAGGCAGCTTCGCTTCACTCGCAGCGCACAAAATTGGTCGTTGGACCTCTGTATGGAAGATGCCCCATGGTAAAACCCCGCACGTGAATTTGAACCAGGTAGATTTTATGTAGTTTACGTTTTGATCGATTTTGGGAAAACCAAGCGAGCTATAAGGTCGTGTCAAAAAAATTTGCAGAATAATATCCTACATTTATTTTGTTAGATAAAGCTCTAAAAAAGTTTCATGCTCATACGAAAAAACTCAAAAAATAATTTCTTCTGGTCAAAAAACGTGCTTTTGGTTGGTGGATTTTTTTGGCTATCAAACTCCTCCGAGCGACTTAGACAACCAACATGTGTAGAGTGCGAACACATATATAAATATATATAATTTTTAATGCCACCCAAAACCTGTTCTGGAGACAATGATCGGTGCACATTTACCACTCTCGACCTTAGGTCTCATCTTTTCTATGGCAATTTGCTAATAATTTTACATAATTTTATTTCTATAGCTTGTAGAAAGTTAGTTTAATTTATATTTATTGTATAGGAGTAGCAACCCCAATTCAACCCCATAGAGTCTAGTAGTTTGAACGTCTAAATACATGGATAAACTGTAAAATATTTAGTGAAATCGATCGAATAGTTTTTGAGATTAAAAGAAACCAACATTCACTTTTATATATAAAGATATGTGTTCGCTTTCAAACATCTGTTGATACATATTACACATAAAACAGCTTATTTCCCACAAGCTTAACACAATTTCAGGTAAGTGCTATACAGTTACTGAACCAACACGTTTTCGGAAAGCGATTGAATTACCATATCAACTAAATTGGCAAATTAAGAATCAGGTAATTATTTTTTAGTTTAGGTAATAGTAAACACAAACAAAGAAAAGTCTTACCATATCATAATTCAAACACCTATCAGTTCTAACTTTATTCTTTAATAGAGGGCTCCACCGCCTGCTCGCTTTGCTCGCCAACAACCACGATGACTCGCATCGAAGTAAATACAAACAGGTTATTTTATATAAATAGGCCCTACTATTAATTTCTAATATGTCTTATTTATTTTAATGAGGATGTAACATAGTGGTTTCTTATTTTTAAATTCCTTAGTTTATTAAGGGTTTATTCCCTAGTTTTAAGGAAAGTATAACAATCAAAATGTTGACTGTACTACATTTCCACCCTTTAACAGTACGCGACCAAATGTCAATCTATGACACTTTTTTTATGTATGTTGTAAGAAATAAATGTACAAATTTTCAGCTCACTAACTTTAAGGAAAATATAAAAATACATTTTTATTGTTTTAGGGGTTGTTATCACATTTTCACCCCTTAGTAGCACGCGAAAAAGTGCAAATCTAGTTAACTTTTTCTATGTATTTGTATGAAGTAAATGTAAAAAAATTTCAGGTCTCTAGCTTGAAGGAAAGTATAACAATTAATATTTATTGTTTTAGAGGTTGTTTTAACCTTAAATCAAAATTAATTCTAGCCTATGTTACTCAAGGCCAGTGTAGCCTTTTATTAGTAAAACTATTTTTTCAATCGGTTCAATAGTTCCAGAGATTATCTACATACAAACAAATAAATAAAAATAATACCTCTTAAATAAACAATGTTTACCTCTTTATAATATCTATATAATAACAATGAATTGCTGTTCCTTTGTAAGCGCATCACTTGAGAACGGCTGGACGAATTTAGCTATTTTTTGTTTTAAATTGTTCGTAATAGTCCGAACTAGGTTTTTTATAAAGAAAAATTTGAAAAGTTTCCTGAAAACGTTTCAAATTTGGAAAAAACTAAACAGCCTCTTTTTGTATGGACTCAAGACCATAGTGCATAAAAACAGCTATTCGTATAAAAAGCTTAGCCACGTCATGTTTGTTTACATTCATTACCATAGCAACTTTACTCAGCATTTATAATCAGGTTATTATTCTTCAAAACCAACAGCTTTTTTAGGTTATATTGACCAACTTAAAGCAAACAAAAACTAAAATCAACTAAAAATGCTTACTATAAGATGGATTTATTAGACGGCGACCTGCGCGGAAAATCTTGCTCATGTAGGAAAGGTAGGTGAAGGTTCCCCACCACCGCGCACCTCGTATTTGCTGCTGAGATCTGAAAAGAGGATATGACTGGGGGATGGGGTTGCGTCAGCGCACGAGGTGCGCGATGGTGGGGAACCTTCACCTACCTCTCCTACATGAGCAAGATTTTCCGCGTAGGTCGCCGTCTAATAAATCCATCTATATATTTTAATTCAATTTAAACATTGGTTGTTACATAATATATAAAACAGCTGTGTTGGATCCAAAACTGAACATGATTTTAGGTTAGGCCTACAATGAACCAAAACACGTTTATTTGCAACCAATTTAAAATCAGGTTTTTTACAATTCTTCGCAACTATCCGTTTTTTTAGATAAGGTAAAACCAAACAAAAGATTTACTGTATTATCTATAAAGGTTTACAAACTATAAATCTAAATTTGTATAGTATATTCTTAAGTGGCATAAAACCATTTGGAATTAAGTCAACGGTATAAAATGGGATAACTACCCTTAAACTTAAATCAAGCAATAACGAAGCATTGCGGGTCCACTAGCTATTAATAAAAACCCCAAAGCTAAGATGGTAAATAATGTTAAATGTTCAAATCAAATTATTTCGTATATTTTATAACAGCAGTTATAATAAAGGTTAAAAGAACCAGCAAGGCTCAGTAAAAACCTAACCTAAAAGTTAGAAATTTAAATAATTGCTTCAAAGTTTGAAATCAGCTGTTTTTCTGTTATTTTATTCAATTGGTTTCTATGGTAATAAATGTAAAACATGTAATGATTAATCATTCTAGGCCTAACATAATATTTTTTCCGACTAAATTTGCAAATATCTAAATAAAAAATGTTTTTATCAAAATGAATTATAACCTATGTTACGCAGGGATAATGTAGCTTTTTATTAGTAAAACTATTTTTTCCATCGGTTTAGTAGTTCCAGAGATTACCCCCTACATTCAAACAAACAAACAAATTTTACCTCTTTATAATCAATCTGCTCAAATAGTCCTAGTCTATACTGTGTGTGTTTTTTTTTTTAATTAGTATATAGTAGGACTATTTGAGCAGATTAAAATACTGCTTTACTGAGTAACATTTTGGTATAATTTTAAGTTTTCGGACGCCATTTTAGTTAGAGTTGTTTCACCTTACTTTGCTTGGAATCAAAAAGTTTGTGATTTAAGGATAAAAAAATTATGTTTATGTTTAGAATAAATATTTTGAGGTGCCCCCCACAGGACCCCTGCGAGAGGAGTGGGGTGGTCTTGAAAGTTTGTAAAAGTGATTATTAATCATCCAAAGAAATTGCCAATAGAAATTTCATCTTTCTATTTTAAATTGTTAAAAATTTGCGGGAGGGGTCCACTATTTTCGGAATCCGATTTTCGGCGCCATTTTGGATTTGGTTGTCGTACTTTACTTTGCTTGGAATCAAAATGTTGGTGGTTTAAGTAAAAAATGTGTCACAAGCCCTAGTAGGAAATTTGAGTTGCCACCTTCAGGACCCCTCCGGGGTAGGAGAGGGGGTATTGGAGGTTTCTAAAACTAGTTGCCAATCATCCAAAGACATTCCCAAATTTTCATCTTTCTACTTTCCGTTGTTTAAACGTTACGGGTGGGGTCCCTTTCTTTTGGAACACGCTTTATAATATAGATTACTACGAAGGCGATAAAGTTCAGCATATTCGAAACATAATGGACTTTCATCTAATATACAAACTGTGATATTTCTATGTAATGTAATTACTTAATTTTTTTTTAATAAGCGGAAGATTATTTGGAGTAGCTATTCAGAAAACAAACGCACCAACTCTCCCTCGCAAGTCCTTTGTGAAATTGAATCGCGATAACTGAAGACTTTATTTCGTCAAAGGACATTCAGGACCATTACTAAGGATCGAGGTCCTTTGAAAACGTCTCAAAGCAGCCAACTCTGAGGGCACATTAAACCTGATTAATTCGGACAATTTGCAAATGTGTAATGATCCGGTCTTGAGAATCAAGAGACGCGTGCGGTATCGATCCTACTTTGGACCCAGTTCTCCCCCTGGGGACGAATTAAACCGGATTAATCTCGATATTTTACAAGCGATGATATTCCTCGAAGTGGAGTGTATATTGATTGTACGTGACGGATAACGCTACTGGGTTTATGTAGGATAAAAACCCTGGATACTCTCGAGGGACCGCGGCACATTCGCGTTGAATAACTTTAACAATTTGCAAGTTTCTAATGATATAATATCTGACATGGAGTTGTAAGCTGCTCTGGATTATAAATAGAACCAGTTTTATCCGTTTATATACGTTAGCTAAAAAACAATTTGCAAATGATAAAGGCATTTCAAATAAATTTTAACGTATTATTGAACTATCTAGTGTTGTTTTAGTAACATTGGCAATGAATTCCAGCCGGTTTTGTGTTAAAACAACCTTCTTTTGTGGTTATTTAAAATATTATGTGCGCATACAAAAAATTAGGGAAATTTCTTGAACACAAATAAAATATTTAAAATAACTAGAGGGCTTTGCCCCCCTGCTCGCTCCGCTCAACTTTATTTTTTCGACTTGAATTCGACTTCATGAATTTGTGCGCCTGAAAGTTATGCAATACGTCTTCGCTACGCAATATACGGCGCCTGGAAGTTATGCAATGGTCATCGCTACGCAATATACGACGCCTGGAAGTTATGCAATGGTCATCGCTACGCAATACACGTATTTAATCTATTCTTATTACTTTATAATTATGACAAGAAGAAGAAGAAAGACTTTTTTTATATAATAGAGAGATTTATTTTTTCTTCTTTATTTGACTCAACAGGGTCTTCTTTCCCCGCTAATTTTTCCAAGCCCGTCCCCTTGACGGTGCTTTCGTTAGATAGTAGCTATTCTTATTACTTTATAATAAATTATGAGAAGAAGAAGTAGAAAAACTTTTCTATATAATAGAGAGGTGTATAATTCAAACAATTTCTAACAGAATTCAAGTAAACTTCTAAATTCACTTCTCTTCCCCAATATAAACTAATTGCATAGCGCAGCTGAACCGCTGACTTGAGTGGAATAATTCGGTTTGAAAATTAGTCCTTGGTCGAGCAGCCTTGGATTATGGACTGCTTTGTTCGCTCGCAGCCGATAAATCAGCTTCGCTGAATTTGAACCGCGTTTTTTTATGGTATTTTACGTTTTGATAGATTTTGGAGGAACCAAATAGGGTACAAGGTCATGTACAAAAAAGTATGTATAATAATATCTAATTTTTTTAAACCAATAAAACTATCGTTCTAGTTTGAAAATCTTAAAAATTTAACTTCAGGTGAAAAAAGCGCTTCCGCTTGTTGGATTTTTTTGGCTAACGAACAAGTCTGAACGGCTTAGAAAACCAACGTAGGCACCAAATTTGGATAAAATCAGATGTAAAATGCGCCCGTTAGAGGCATGTATTTGAAGACCAAGATCGGTGCTCATTGACTACTCCTGTCCTTACGTCTCACCATAAGAGTTACCACAATAACTACCTTTCCTATGGAAATTCGCTA
>JAGFPH010000097.1:772333-787381 GCA_018207615.1 Philaenus spumarius
GGTTTTGGATGTTATTAAACATTTTGTATATATGTGTTCGCACTCTATCGGCCGCATTTTACGTCCGATTTGGTCCAAATTTGGTATACACGTTGGTTGTTCAAGTCTCTCGGACTGGTTCGTTATCCAAAAAATATAACAACCGGAAGCATGACTGTATTTGACAAAAAGTAAATTATGTTGGGCTTTTTCGTACTAGAATGAAACCTTTTGGGGGTTTATCTAAAATAATGAATATAGGAGATTATTCTGAACATTTTGTTTTTTACACAACTTTATAGCCCGTCTGGTTCCCCAAAATTGACCAAAACGTAAAACGTCAAAGAACTACCCGGTTGATAATTACGTGAGGTATTTTACACTATGGATAGCGTCTGATCCAAGGTCGAATGCCGGGTGTGCGAATTCGTCCTCTGCGAGCGGAACGAAGCAGCGAGTTAGGTGGCTGAAGTGCACAAATTCTAATAATATATTTCGTACACGCAGGCAGCTATCAGGACCTTCGCGAGTAGACCAATTCCTCAAACAGTTGGGTAAAATCCTAAAACATGTTTTTCGCACTAGGATGAAGGATTTTGGGTTTTTTAATCTGCACACATAAATATAGGAGATTATTATGCACGTTCTGTGGTTTTACATGACTATATAGTAAATCCGGTTCCCTCAGAATCGTTCAAAACGTAAAATACCATACAAGCACCCGGTTCAAATCCACGTGGATGATTTTATCATGGTTGCAGCTTTTGGCAAAGTGAGTACGTTCAATGCCAGCGAAGTGAAGCTGTCCATAATACGAGGCCACAATGTCGAGATGCAAACTCTCAAAACGAGTTTTGAAGTAATAAATTCTATTGGCCCGTTGGGCACTTTTGCTTGACTATGTTTCTGAAATCTCGCGTCACGAACGTTTTGCGTAGACACAAGTCAGAGCGTGGAGAGGGAATACATTTACATTCATTACCGTAACAATAAAATTAACACATAAGAATTAGTTAATATAATATAATAGTTGATTTCGCCCACCAACTGTAATTCTTAAACAAAACCCAGCATAGATTATACTTTGGGGTTATGTTTACAACTTCAATCATTATAATTTCTTGTGAAGTTGATTTTTTAAACATTCGTAATGGAACTAATGTAGGCTATAACACGTTATAAGATTTGCTTTGAGGTTATAAACTGTATATAAAAACAACCTTTTATCATCAATATGCAGTATTGGTTTATATAAATTTAAAGAAGAGGTACATATTGTTTAACTTCGGAAACATTCGTACATCTTCGTCTAACATATTTGATTATTAATTTCTTCACTATAATATTAACAACTTCTAAATCATTTGATCTATCAATATGAAATAAAACGTAATTAAAAGATAATATATTTACCTTTCTTTAAATAATATATAATAACGGATATAAATAAACAATTTTAACAAATAGGCCTACAATTTTTTAATCCTTATAATTGTACTCATTTACCGAGTTAAAAATCCTCGTAGTCATAGAAGTTGTCACTTCCAACGTGTGATCTTAAGCACACCCAATTCAATTTTTGTTTCTCTGCGATGGGAACGAAGCATCGCGTGAGCCAGAGCAGGAGGCTGAGGTGCAAACAAATTCTACTAGTATATTTCGTACACGCAGGCAGCCTTAATTTTGGAAATTCGCTTAACTGAAATTAGTGGTTCAGCTGCTTGATCGGATTGTTTCGATGTATATTCGTTTTATATCTATGTTTAAAAATACAAAACATGCTGGGATAACCAATGAAGAACAGTTCAAGGCTTTGTAATAACTAGATAAACTACAATTTAAAAAATAATATTTCAGAAAGCACAAAATGAGAAGCACGAAAACAGTTTAGCGATTAAACTTCAGTTTAGTAAGGACGAGTTTTCGCAGGCAGGCGGACAGACAAATAGGAATACACATGCATAACTCTTTAAATTCTAGAATACAATTTCACATTCTCCACAGTTACAGGCAGGGAATGTTGAATATTCAGAGAGGAAAAATATTCACAATGAAAGTAATTTAAATGTAATTCGAAACGGAACAAACATATCCCCCTTCCACTGGGGGGGGGGGGGGTTGATGCCGGGGGAAAAGGAATTTTACATAACTATCAGTCCAAACATCCCTTGCATTTAAAGAGGCTAGGAATGCAAATAGGCTGTAGGGGTTGAAGTGGTTAAACAAAGAGCGTTCTCTGTTCTTGTTTGCGATCGAGTGTTGTAGAAATCTATATTTGTAGAACGGAAATGTTTGTGTTTTACTG
The DNA here is from genome assembly GCA_018207615.1 of Philaenus spumarius. NCBI lineage: Eukaryota > Metazoa > Arthropoda > Insecta > Hemiptera > Aphrophoridae > Philaenus > Philaenus spumarius. Next base: position 774,618 of record JAGFPH010000097.1, read on the forward strand.
AATCTCTCGTGTTTTCGAATTCGCGATTTTCAACTCCTATTTTTATCTAAAAAATAATAAATTAGGGCTACTCACTTTTCTTGAATATAGAGGAGGTAAACTAATTTCCGAATTCCTTGTTAATTTTATTTCTTACTAGCTGGATACCCGTGCTTCGCTCCAGGGATTTTTTTCATCACTATGTTACATAATTCTAATATTTCTCTCTCATTTTATTTCATATTTTATTTCACGAAAGTGAATTATTATGTACATTCAATTAGTTTATAATGTATTGTTCATTGGCTGCCCATCAATCGTCTTCGTCACGGTATGTGGGCTGAATAAATTCAAAATAAAGAATTCGGAGTGAAGAGCGTCTTCTTTTTCAACTACTAAATCTATAGACTGGTAAATCACAGTCTTAGCTGGATTTTGCAGATCACTCAGATACGTCTTTAATATGCGAATGCATAGATCGGGATGGATTTGATCAGCTTACGACTTTAAATATTTTCTTAAAACTAATAAGTGCCAAATTCCATCTCTATAGATTTAAGGAAAGAATACCAATTATTATTTATTGTTTTTAGGGTTTGGGGGTTGTTATCGCATTTTCACCCCTTAGCAGCACGTAACAAAGTGTAAAACTGGTTTATATTTTATATGTATCTTGTAAGAAATAAATATACAAAATATCTGCTCTCTAACTTTAAAGAAAGCATAAGATGCATACTTATTATTTTTAAGGGTTGTTTTCACATTTTACTCCTTAGCAGCATGTAACAAAATGTAAAACTGGTTTACTTTTTATATGTGTTTTTCAAGAAATAAATGTACAAGATTTTAGTTTTCTAGCTTTAAGTAAAGTATAACAAACAATATTTATTGTTGTCTGGGTTGTTTCAACCCTTTAAGGCCAACCACGTTAAAATCATTTCTTATTGCGCCTCTAGCGCCTATAAGCATTAACTTATGTGTTCCAAATTTTACGTTCCTAGGTGGTATTCAATTAATATTTATAGTTTTAAGGGTTGTTACTACATTTTCACCCATTACCAGAAAGGGACAAAATGTAAAACTTATTTATTTTTTATATGTATCTGCTCTCTAGCTTTAAGGAAATTATAAAAATTAATATTAATTGTTTTAGGAGTTGTTACTACATTTCCACACCTTAGCATAACATGACAAAATGTATAACTGGTTTACTTTTTAAATGTGTTTTTCAACAAATAAATGTAGAATTACAGCTTTCTAGCTTTAAGGAAAGTATAACAAACAATATTTTTTAGGGGTTGTTTCAACCCTTTATGGAAAAATATGTTAAAATCTTTTCTTAGTGTGCCTCTAGCGCCTGTGAGCAATATGTGTACCAATTTCACGTTCCTAGTCCGTAGGGTTTTTGAGATATATAACAAACGATATTTGTTGTTTTAGGGGTTGTTTCAACCATTAAAGGCCAAATATTTTAAAATCCTTTTTTAATGTGCATCTAGTGCCTATGAGCAATATGTGTAACAAATTTCACGTTCCTAGGCAGTATTCAATTAATATTTATAGTTTTATGGGCTGTTACTATATTTCCACCCCTTAACAAAACTCGATATGTGTACTAAATTTCACGTTCCTAGGTAGTATGGTTTTTGAGATACTCTGATCAGTGAGTGAGTGAGTGGGTTTTGGATTTTATATACATATAGATAGTGCACGAATAGCAAAATTGGTTTGTTAAAAAACTTTAAAAGAACTTATTTAATATCAAAAAATATATACAGGGTGTTTCAAAATAAATATCGGGGTTTTAAGGCTTTGTAGTAATTGTTAAGTTTAACTTACAATTATAAATAATACATATATCTAATGAAAAGCAACTCAGTTTATCCTACAAGTAAGTATTCAATTTTAAGCACCATTCGTCATATGGCACACAATCTTTTCGCAAACCTTGTTCAGCTTGTCTGGAGTTATTATTACATCAACTGCTTCGATCCTGTTTCTTAAATCTAACAAGTCAGCTGGTAGGTTAGGCATGACGTCAAATCGAGTGGACGCTAAATAAGCTCCGTCATCCGGCTCCTTGCGGCCAATCCAGAGGACGGGTACAACGCCTAAAAATCGAGTTGTACCAACGAGACAGCCCATCATCTTGTTGTGATCTCCATCGTCATGCATCAATGTATACCGTTTCTAATGTTGGCTCGTAAACCGTAGTTGTAGGCTTTAGAGCTTGTAACGTCTGGAAACGATAAGGACGTAGATCACTGGAATTGCTAATTCACAACTAGCCTTCCGAACTGATTTCTTGGGGCTGTGTGTAAAACACCCTCTCACTCGTTCGACACGTTCTCCAGTCACTCTTGGTCATACTATCTCCTTTTGTAAAGACAGCCGGCGACTTCAAACCGATGATACCATCTATGGATATTATTACAAACCGATGATACCATCTATGGATATTATTACAAACCGATGATACCATCTATGGATATTATTACAAACCGATGATACCATCTATGGATATTATTACAAACCGATGATACAATCTATGGATATTATTTCAAACCGATGATACCACCTATTTATATTATTAAAAACCGATGATACAATCTATGGATATTATTTCAAACCGATGATACCACCTATGGATATTATTACAAACCGATGATACCACCTATGGATATTATTACAAACAGATGATACTATCTATGGATATTATTACAAACCGATGATACAATCTATGGATATTATTATCACTTGGAGGATTACATTTGCACTTAATACGGAACGCACGTCACACTGTAACTACAGATTCTGTCCTTGCAAAGTGTAAAAGACAAAAAGATTTATGTTTTCTTTCTGAGAAGACAGAGGAAACAGTGTCTGAGCACAGGTGTACAAACAAAACTGTTTGAGTTGCTCTTTTATTTGATGTATTATTTATAATTAATTATAAGTTAAATGTAATAAATACTACAAAGCCTCAAAACCCCGAAACAGTATTCATTTTGAAACAACCCGTGTTTTGTTGCTATTTTTAATGTAGACTGATGCAATTTTTGTCCTATAAATGCAATCTTTTCAAAAAGAATTACATGCTATACATTAAATTTCCTTAGTCTTTTATGTTGTAATTATATTGTTAAATACAATTTACAATGTTTAAACACTTTGTTTAGTGATGCAACAGTTAAAGTGGAAAGAGAAAGACGGAGCTATTTGATCTGTAGATACACAGCTACAGCCTAACATGTAGGGCAGAGGTAAGGGATTTACTATCCAAAAGTTGGAAAGTTACGTAAGAAGAACTATTTAAGTACTATTTATTTACACTCTTTTTTTTTAATTTACGGCGTTTAAAAAAGTATAAAACTTCTTATTCTAACCCATACGGATTGTTTAAAATTTTGTGATTGTAAATTTTTAATAGCTATGAAAATATTTGTTAAAACGAAAAAAGTGGTGCGTCATCAATAGATAATTGAAGCATGAATAATGCCACTAACAATTTTATTTCACTGCAAAAATTATGTATGAACAGTTGTTTGAGTTTTCGAAAAAACAGCTTCTCCCTTTACTACTAACTTTGCATAGAACTTCGTACTTGCTAAACAAAATAAGAGTTCAGGTCATCAAGGACTACACCAACATCATGGACGTTTATCCTTATATGTTACTAGCTGACCCGTTCTGCGTTGCCCGTGGTGGTTGGTATTTTCAGTCATTTTAACATAATTGTATTCTTTTTAAGTGTTCAGTCAGTGAGTGGTATTTGGCTTTTATATATATAGATCTTAAATAATAGAAGCACTATTGTCATAATAATAAAAGATCTGAAATTATGATTTTAGTAACTTTGGTCCCCCCAAACCCCTCCTAAAATTTCGAAATTTTTCATACCCTTTCTTAATGAGCACCTATGGCCCTAGAGGAAGCTACATACCAAATTTCATTCCAATCCGTTCGGTGGTTTTGTAGAAATCGTGATTTAATAACTTTGATCCCCCCAAAACCTCATAAAATTTCGAATTTTTTTAAACCCTTTCTTAGCGAGCGCCTATGGCCCTAGAGGAAGCTACATACCAAATTTCATTCCAATCCGTTCGGTATTTTTTGAGAAATCGTGATGAGTGGGTGAGTGGTATTTCGCTTTTATATATATATATAGATTTCTCAAGGGTGTTTTTTATCGCTAAGCGATATCTCCCTTAATTCTTCATCAAAATTAATTATTCAAGCATCGTTTTAAAGCTTGTATTCCCCACTATTGACGAAACATAGACACACAGCTTAAAATTCATGTTTTCGCTACAAAAAATTATTAAACAACTTTTATATTATACTTCATATGGTTCCTAATGAAAGGCGCCATCTATAAACAATCTGTTTAACTAACATGGCAGTTTTTAGTTAGATTGTTTACATTATATATGCAAGAATAATCTATCACTCAAATCAATCAAATTAAACCAACGTAAATAAATACATAATCATAATTTACATAATTAAATTAATGTTTTAAATCAGGTAAGTAGGCCCATCCTAACTTGGGAAATATTAGGATGGGTCAGCTAGTTTTTCTTTATGTAGATCATTGTTAGGTTAAAATACATTCCAAGTCAATCAGTCAAACCGTTCTCTAGGTAAAAATTATTTAGTGAAAAAAACAAAACAAAATGGTGACTAGGGGGAAACAAAACGTTTCCGGACACATGTCCGATTGATTTTTTTTTAATTCTCATGTGCTAAATCATATTCTAGAATATTGCTGCAGAGTCATTGCGAAACGCCCTGTATACATCGGGAAAATAAATGCATATTTTGTGAAGATTTTTGCATCCCTTCCACCCGTTACAAACTCATGGTACTGTAGTACAAATGTGATGATGTATATTTAAACTTTAAAATAAAATACATAATGTGATGTTCAAGACAAAACAGAATAACACACTTTAGATGGGTAAATTTGTTTTCACAATATAAACTAGTTGAAGGCACGTTCGCGCAGACACTTTGTTACAGAATTTAATAAAAGTTAAATTCATCAAACTTTATATAATCGACTATACGAAGTCGACGTGTCACATGGAGTGATAAATAATCTCTCCACCTCCCCATTCCACTCTCTTCATGTAACAATGAACCCTTCAGCTGGCAATATGATTGATCACCCATAACCGGATAAATTGTCCTATTTTACCTTATTATTTGTACATAACCTAATCTAGTGTGTGTTAAACCGATGTAATTTCTTAAGGTTTCGATTCATTTTTCTACTTCTTATATCCGGTACTAAAGTTGATCACGACCGCAGTGTTCGCTCTTCTTGCACAATTCTAAAAGAACTGTAATTCTAAATCATAAACTGTAAATGTGATTCCATTGGAAAGATGAGCTATTGCAGTGACTCTTATCGGGAGACCTAAGGTCGGGAGTAGTCAATAAGCACCGAACAAGATCCTCAGAGCACGTTTTGGGGTGTCATTAAAAATATTATATATATGTATACGGTACAGTGACTAGATAGAGACAGTGTGGCCACATGAAAGCGGCCGCCATGTTTTTCCTAAAAGTAATGTTATCTGCCATAAAGTATAATGTAATTTATTTTCAAAATATTTATAAAACCTTTTGTTTTATTTCATAAAGGCCTCGTAAACAACTTTTTAAATGTTAAAAAGTAGTTAGAAAGCAGATAAGTTGTTTAAAATGAAATAACCTATAAAAAATAATGATTTATCACATTTTTTATTAGCCTATGCCGATAGTTGAGTAGCCTACAAACTGACGTTAATTATAAACTAATAAAGCTATATCAAAACAAGTTGCACTATTATTTTCTTTGTTCAATTCTACGTTAAAAAATATCATGTTGAAGTTCAATTACATTATTTATGCGGTTTATTTGAATAAAAGTTAAGGTTTTGTATTATTTTCAAGGAACCAAATTTTCAATAATTAGTAGCTATCTGAAAAAGTATTTGACTGGTCATAATGAAATTGTTTTTAATTCTCAACTGATTTTAGGTTTCAATTCAGTTTGAAAAGCAAAATCTTAAAAATGATTTTCTTAAAGCTAAATTTGAAATTTTTCCTAACTTAATGAATAAATTAAAATATCAAAAATTCAAAGTATAACAAAACGAAAAATAAAACAACGAATAAGCCTAAATCAAAATGCAAAATTATTATCCTGTTGTTAATTAGCCTTTTTTTATCAATGAATAAATTTTACAAATTAAATATTTTCAAAGTTACACTTTCAGATTTTTACAATGCATTTATTTCCATCTGATTTATTTTTAAATAAGCGAAGCAATTAAAACTTTCCTAACTAACTAATTTATTTCTATTTCAATTGAAAGCTAATAATAAAATTAATGTCTCTAACAACAATTTAACATCGAAATTACACTTCTTTGATTTTGAGGTTAGGCAATTCAAGTTTAAGTTATTCAAAGCCGAAAACAGGTTTCATTATTAATTTCCCTCATTATTTCAGTTAGGCCTACTTATTAATGTGATTCTTGCCTTAGATTGTACCTTCACCAAGACTAAAAGAAATAAAAAATAACGATGACAATTTAATTTGAAAACTGTAAACAAACGTAGGGCTAACACGGACGAAATTATAGGTTTCGGCCAAAAACAGTTCTTAAAATTGTGTAGTACTAATATTTATTGCATTTATCTTTTCTATTGATAAAAAGGCTTAGCCTATGTTATGAACTTTTTAAAATGTTGTACATAAAAGACTTTTGGTATGCATTTACTTCTGAAATATGCGCGCTGAAAAGATTCCGTAGAGTGGCGGGAGTAGCCTAATCTGCTGTTATTTCCTTATTAATTTGGTGCAATATCACATACTTCAACACAAATCGCTTTAAAATAACTATTACGTTTATTTTAAAGTATAAACTAACAAAAATATCTGTTAAAAAATCGGTAAAGTCGCTTTTACAATATGTGAACGTATGAATGTAATGTAAACAGATACGAATTTAGGAAAAACATGGCTGCCGACATCTTGACCAATAGGAAACAAGACCTCACTTGGCCACACTGTCTCTATCTAGTCACTGTAGTATACGGTACATGTGTTCGCCCTCCAACGGCCACATTTTAAGTCCGATTCGGTTCAAGTCGCTTGGACAAGTTCGTTAGCAAAAACATCCAACAACCGTAATCACGTTTTTTGACAGAAAGTAACTATTTTTTTCGTACTAAAATAAAACATTTTTGGGACTTTATAAAAAAAAAATATAGGATATATTATTCTGCAAATTTAGTTTTTTACCCGATCTTATGGCTCGTCCGGATCTCCCGAAATCGATCAAAACGTAAAATAACATAAAAGTCGTTAGTTCACGAGGAGGATTTTACTGTTTGTTTGGGGGAAGCGAGTTTGTTCACTGCGAAGCGAAACAGTCTAAAATCCTAGGCCGCAAGGTCGAGGTGAAAACTCGCAAAGCACAATCGATAATCCGAGGCCTCAAGGTCGAAGTGCAAGTAACAAAGCTAGTTTTCCCCTGCGTGCGAAGTGAAGAAGCGCGTGAGCTTTGATTGGAGGCTGAGCTGCAAACAAATTCTACTTATATATTTCGTACACAAGGGCAGCTATTCAACGTCTTTGTAAGTAGACCAATTTCCCAAATACTTTGTTGAAACCCTAAAAAATTAAAACTTCACTTTTTAAATCCGTTCAACTCATGTCAGTGATTCAGCTGCGTGGTTTATTTTTTCTTCTTGTTTGTCTTTATTTGATTAATATTATCTAAGTAAAATTGGCTCAGAAAAAAATTTACTAATTCTAAATTTTGTAAGTTGGTTGCTATGGTACCGTAATGAATGTAATATATTCAACAAACGTGTGTTTTTTGGTATACTATGCTACAAATATAAAATTGTGTTGCTAAAGTTTTTGATTCAAATCAGCTGTTTTATATGTTTTCAATCCTTAAAATGTATATTTGCTTAATCCTTTCTTACTGCACTTCTACATACAGGTATGAAAACACAAATACAGGATATTAATCTGAGCATTTTGTTTTCTTATACGACCATATAGCCCGTCTGTATCCCCCAAAATTAATCAAAATACCGTAAACGTACCCGGTTGAAATCCACTGGTATTATCTGATCCGAGGCCCCAAGGTACACATACCCACACACACAGAGCGAGTTTATCCGCTGCCAGCGGAACGAAGCAGCGTGTGAGCCGGGATAAAGGCTGAGATGCAAACAAATTCGACTAATATATTTTGTACACGCAGGCAGCTATTCGCCGTCTTTTTGAGTAGAAAAATTTCCCAAATAGTTGGTTGAAACCCTAAAACGTATGAATCTTTTGAATTTCGCTCAACTCACGTTAGTAGTTCAGTTGCGTGTACGAATTATTTAAAATTTGTTTCTTATTTTCTCGTATTACGGGACAATATTTTCTAGACACCCTGTATAGATTCATCAATTTCATATGAATTATTGTGCAAACTTATAAAAGGAACTCTTTATATAAATAATTGCTATCACTTGACCTTTACCCGATTTGAAATTACCCACGGTTATCTATTACTCAATTATCCTGGCTGCTGATTGCTATGTAGTTTGACCTACATACCCTAATCAATAGGCTTTATATTACATACCTCAAAGTGTGCAAAGGGTTAGCTCTGGGCATCGTTACTGCCCCATCACTAAGTGCCTCATTACAGTTGATGTATTGCAAAGCTAGTTCGGTTTGAAAATAAACGATGCGTCCACAATGGCATCACAACAAAGCCTACAGGATAAGCATTCAGTGTTCAAGATGATATCGTTGGCAAAGAATCTGTATTCATTCCGTTTAAAATATTTCATTATATCTCTTCCTAGAAAATAGTTGGCCTTTCATTAGCGTCTCCTATGCTATGGGAAAAAAACATTTTATCCATTCCTATTTGATACGATAGCCAAAACAGAACCTAAAAATGTTGCTACCTGTAACCCAACAAATTTGTGTACAGTCCCTTTAATTGCCTTCGTTATTAGCGAATTTCCATAGGAAAGATAAGCTATTGCCGTGACTCTTATGGTGAGATCTAAGGTCGGGAGCGGTCAGTGAGAATCGATCATAGTCATCAGAACACGTTTTGGGGTATCATTAAAAAATGTATATATATATGTGGTTTAAGGCCTCATCTTACGTCCGATTTGGTTGAAACTTGGTACACACGTTGGTTTTCTAAGTCGCTCGGACGAGTTCGTTAGCCAAAATAACCCAACAACCGAAAGCACGTTGTTTTATTTAAAGTGAAATTGTTTTGAGATTTTAAGGCTAGAATGTAATTTTATGGGATTTTGTCTAAGGAATAAATATAGGAGATTGTTCTGCACATGTTGTTCTTTTAGATAACAAGATAGCCTGTCTGGTTCCCCTAAAATCGATCAAAACCTAAAATACCATAAAAGCATCCGGTTCCAATCCACGTGGGCTACTTTACTGTGGTCGTAGCTTCTGATCTGAGACTGACGGCCGGGATGCAAACTTGCGAAGCGCAGCGAAATAAAGCAGCGCGTGAGTCGGGGCTGGAGGTGCCACAAATTCTAGTGACACATTTCGTCACGCATTCATCTTCGTGAGTAGACCAGTTTTCCAAATTGTTGGTTGAAATCCTAAAACTTATAAACTAAATTTTTAAAATTCGCTCAACTCACGTCATCGGTTCATCTGCGTGACTTCAAAAATCTTTACTTATGCACTTTGACATACATTTTTTGACTATGATACAAGCAACTATTGTTCAATTTAACACCATGTTCATTATGACTTAAAGTAATCTAGGTGTAATAATAGTAAATACTAAAATTTATCACTGAAAGTTAAAATCTATATATATACAAAATGGTTTAAATCTCTCTCATGGTATAGTTTAAAAGGTGTTTAATATCATTAAAGCTTCCCTGGTAAATAATCTTTCAAATATTGTAATACGACCTCCCTTTTGTCCAGCTTTTTAAAGTGTACTTAATGTCTGAATGCGAGAAAACATGGGGTGCTGAAATACAGTATATTCTATCACTACGACCTAAAGTGGATGTTTATGGTGCAAGATCGTGATTTTATGTGTAAGGCAACGCCGAGCACATAACAAAGCGATCAAGCACCGAAAAGCACTTAAGGAACGATACTTTTTATCATACTGCACTAGAATCACACGAACACTTAATTATTATGTTTCTACAGATTTTAAATGCGACAGTGCTGCTATCGGTTGGGAAACAGCTGAACCTTTTGAGTTATTGTAACTTTAAAGTACCGCAATGCATTATTTACAATACTTTTTGGTCCTAGTACAATCAAATACTTTTAGGTCCTAGTTCCAAAAAGAAGTCAGCTGACATTTTGAGCAAATATTGAATGACTGCAATAAAGTCACATTACGGACGTAACGCGTGCATTATGCAGACATAGCCTAGCATCCATCCAGAGAAGAGGAGCGGTATCAACTATACCGTCTTACAGCACAGTGTCTGAAGCAGCGGTCTTAGTTATCGCATGAGTGATCCCTTTAAATGTGCTGGCTATTGAGAAAAAGAAGTTACAAAAAGCCTCGCATGTTTGAAGGAGCACAGTGAAAGAACCCTGACTCTAAGTTACTGGCAGAAGAGATGGGATGAAAAGTCAAAAGGAAGGTGAACATACCGTCTAATTCCCGACCTCAAAAGCTGGAGTTAGAGGAAGCATGCAGAAGTGAACGTTTTCATCACTTAACACAGGACACGGATATTTTAGAAGCTAGCTTTTCAAGATTGGGAAAGCTACATCGCAAAAGTGCAAGATGTGTACGCAAAGAGAAGATGCTGAGCACACCATCTTGAAATGCAGCAGATGGTACATAGAACGGCAGAGACGATTGTCGGTCACGAGGGTTGTGGCAGCGAACAACATAAGCGAAGTCATGATGGTGAATGGATCCAATAATTGAGACGCGGTTTCTCATTTTGTGAGAGCTGTGCTAACAAGCAAGAACGACAAACTTATTCTGGAAGAATAAAAAAAAACTAGAAGGGATAGAAATATATAAGAAGTAATCCAAGCAAGACGAGCTCTGGACTGAAATTGTCCAGACCAGGAACTCTGGAGGAGGGGGTTTTATTCAGTATGAGAAGGGCTAGACCAGATGGCCACGGAGAACGTTCCCGTGACTGCCACAGTGATGACGTCATGGCGGTAATGCCTGCTACATTCCCACCGCTTCTCATTGGTATGTTCTGCTACAATAATTTCAATTTCTTATCAAAGCTGTACAATTTTTATGATGGCATCTTCTTTATTTAGTTTTAGTATTGACACTACACAAAGCAATAAGTAGACAGTAAAAAAAGCTATAAGAAGAAGACAGGGTTACAACAAAACTAACTAATTTGTGGGTAATATATAATAGTTTCAGTAATTTCGTCTGCAACGTTATATAAAATAACACGTGAGAGCTAAGGTGAACCGTGCTTGCGCGGCGCGTCATGGCACCTCAGTGACGTCAAATAGGAGGGGGGGGGGGGGGGTGAGAGGAAGGTTGGGACAGTCGGCGAGCGTCAACACCAAAGGAGTGGACCTGCCCTTGTATTCAATAGCCCTGCAGTATGAGTCCAACTTCTTGACCCAGGGATGCGTTTTTGGGGTAAGACAATGTCCATGAAGGATTTCACCCGTCTCTTAAAAAGACATCTGTTTATAATGCAGTATGATACAAAATATTGGGAGTCCTTAAGACCACAAGTTGGAAGTGAAAACTTTTATGATCAGTCTATATTTGCAAATCAATATTCATATAAAAGAAGTATAAGGATCAATAAATTTGGGCGGGTGGAGGTGTAGGGTCTGATATATATATATATTATTTACTAAATATCTGTTTGTAACAGATATACATGGTGTAGCCAAATTCTATGGTCCCCTTTTACGGATTTGCACTTGGGATCAATACAAACACATTTCACAATATAAACATCAGTGCTTAAGTTTACGTCAGTCCGAGTGTGTATGTTTTTTTGACAAAATAATTTATATCTATAGAGCGATATCACCAACTTGTTCAAACTTAATAAGAAGTTATATACTTTTAATAAATTAAGCGATTATATCTAGTCATGCATTTCAAAATGGCGACTATTTGAAAATTTCAAAACTAAATTTCCCAAAAACCGTAAATTTTAACAAAAAAATGTCGATACTTTTATTATGTAGCCCACTTAATTCTCTATCGGATGGTGTAACTGTCAAAACAATCGGATGAAGGACAGTAGTAGTCGATGCAAGACATCGTTTTTGTATTGGATGGTGTAACTGTAAAAACAGTCGGATGAAGGATAATAATAAATTTATACTTAATAATTGGTTTGTTCAACCCGGCATCCTATACCAACACAGTAAACACAGCAATAATGTGGGTACGCATACTTTTATCTTTAACTTAACTGTTATGCTTTATCATTGTTTTCATAATTGTAGCATCCGATAGGGAATCAAAAGACTATAAAAATGGTATCTTGATTTTTTTTGTTTTTGTTAAAACAGTTTTGGGGTAATTCAGGTATGACATTTTTAAACAGTCGCCATTTTTAAACGGATTATCTATACTTATAAAAGTCAAATACCATTGACTCATTGACTCACTGACTCACCACAGTTTCTCCAAAACCACGAGGCCTACAAACATCAATTTTGGCACTAATACTCTTTATAGGCTCTAGATGCGCACTAAGAAAGGGTTTCCGAAAATTCGAAATTTTAGGGGGGGGGGGGGGTT
>JAGFPH010000097.1:792381-806164 GCA_018207615.1 Philaenus spumarius
TATAATAGTGGACATGGGATTGTTTATACACCGAGTAAATTGCATTTCGGACCGAGATTACTCTATTACAGAATCTAATTATTTGATTACAGAACAAATATTCCGTGATTGGATTTAGATTGCTGTTTGGTTCGACCGAGTTTCCTACAAATCAATTTGCTGAACTTTCCGTGCTAGTTGAATTAATTTCAATTTACATTAACTGCTTATCCAGTTTGATGCTTGATTTATGGAATAGCGATTATTTATTTTATCTATTTTACATTTAAATTGAAATATTATAATGTACTAGTGGACCTGGCACTGCTTCGGTATAGCTTTAATTCATTTTAATGGTGGTTATCCCAAATCATCCCTTTGACTTAAGTAAACGAATTACAAATGTTTTTTTATATCAATAAGAAAAATATTAAATAATTTTAAATTTATAATTTGTAGGATTTTAGTGAAATTTGTTTTTATTGTATAGGGGTAGCTACCTCATTTAAATCTTTTTGTTTGTAGTGAGAAAATTCTCTAAAAATCCCTGGTACTAATAATTGTGTAACTTGTGAAATTTTTGTAAAATTAGTGGAGTAGTTTTTGAGAATATTTAGAAAATTTAAGTGGATTATTATTAAATTTTAATGGTAGTTATTTCATTTTATCCCTTTTACAAGTAATCAAATTGCAAATAGTTTTGTAATATCCTTTAAAAAGAATATACATATTATATAATTTTTAGCTTTATAGCTTGTAGGAAGTTAGTTTAATTCATATTTATTGTATAGGGGTAGCAACCCCTTCCAAATGTGAATCTAAACCATCCAGGGACCCACTCAAACACACACACACAAAATTTCACCGAAATTTATCCAGCCGTTTAGGAGGTGTTCAGTGACATACACACGTGCAGAAGAATTATATATAAAGATAATGTTTAGTTATTCCCCAAACCTTGTTCTAAGGATCATGATCAGTGCTCATTGACTTCCTTACTTCTCACCATAAGAGTCACTGCAATAGTTCACCGTTCCTTTAGAAATTCTCCAGTAAGTAGAAAAGCTATTTTTACATCGTAGCAATGAATTACTTGCGAGTTACATTCGTACGTCATTCCAGCTGCGACAACATTTAACACCAACTCAATGTGTTGAAGAACAGTTTACTTTAAACATACTGTACCGTGTATATACAATAAGTTAATCGTCTATACAATTTCCGTTAACGTTTGTTTATGTTTATACAGTAAAAGAAATGTTTCGAATTTTTATTCCATTGTTTACTCTACTTGAGTGTGTATGTGTGGCTTCAGTTCGCGCTACCCCAGGCGTGCATTGTTACGCTACCCCTATCTTGTTTCCTTTACAAACATCCACCAACCACCCCCAACCCTTACAGTTACTTCCACCTGAAAATACATTTTACTGTGTATTTAATACAAATAAATTTCTGTGTTTTGTATTATCTCGTATACAGATAATTTGAATGCGGTTAATTTGTTGTTTTATTTGTCAGTATATAAACAGCAGTTGCAAATATATACACTATTCAAATAATTGTATATACCTGCGGAATCAGTCTGAATTTACATAGGGAACTCATTTTGTAACTGGTTATTTATTTCTTGGCCTATTTTGTCGGGTAATATGTCAAATTAAAGGAATTTTTCTCAAGATGTTCCAAAAGTCATTCGTTTTATCCGCAATCACTAGGGCTCTGCCTCCTTAGACATCAAACTTCCCATTTATATCTTATTTAAGCAATATTTTATTCAGTGTGTGTCACATGTGTTTTATCTTAAGTAATCGCTCTTAAATAAAAGCTGTCTTAAGTAATTCATTTCATTTAAATAAACAGCTGTCTTAAGAAACTAAATATTTTTATTTATTTTATAACCTATCACTGTGTTGTTTACATTTTAATTTTGTATAATGTTTTTTTTTAAGTTCACTGAATATTTAATGTTTGTGGTATATAGCTCTTTAAATTTAGTGAAATTATTATTTTAAAAAGAAAATGTCACAAAGAAGAAGAAGACAACATGTACTATTGATAGGAAATTGGGATCGTATAAACCACAAATATTTATTGCATGAGAGTGGTTCGTAATTTAACTGTGTTTCTTAATTCATTCTAAATATATATTTATACTAATGGACCTGGCAATGCTTCGCTATTGCTTGATTTAATTTTAAGGGTGATTATCCCCTTTATCCTAGATTTATAGTTTGTAGGAATTTAGTGAAATTTATTTGTATTGCATCGGGGTAGCTACCCCATTTAAATATTTTTGTTTGTAGTGATGATATTCTCTAAAAAAAATTTTGGTACTAATATATGTGTTACTTGTGAAATTTTAGTCTAATTAGTTGAGTAGTTTTTGAGAATATAGAAAAAGTAAATGAATTATTATTTAATTTTAAGGGTGGTTATTCCATTTCACACCTTTGACTTAAGTAATCTAATTACAAATAGTTTTGTATATCCCTTAAAAATAATATTACATGATTTTTGCTTTATAGCTTGTAGGAAGTTAGTTTAATTTTTATTTATTTATATATATTTAACTTTATGATCTGTCTAACAATCCTGACATAACAATCCTTTACAGATCATAAAGGTAAATATATATATATATTTATAAACAATCCAGTTAGGCTACCACAAATAAGTATAGATTATATTTATTGCATATTGATAGCAACCCCATTTCAACCACTTAAAATTATCGTGAATCGAAACCATCCAGGGACCCACTCAAACACACACAAAATATTTCATCAAAATTGGTCCGGCCGTTTAGGAGTTCAGTGACATACACACGTACAGAAGAATTGTATATATATAAAGATATTAAAACTAAGCAATGGTGAATCATTGCCTGGAACACTACTTCTTTTTATTTTCATTCACAAAACTAAAATGAAACACATTTTCTAAACGAGGAATTTAAAAAATCATTTACTTAAGTTACATTACGTTCAGTCTATGAACACCCCTTGAAATAATAGTCCGAATCAATTCAGTTTCAATAAAAATCACTTAATTTCCCATTCGCTACAGAAATAAAAACCATCCGACTGTTCCAAAGTACAATTTCCAGTATCAAGTCGAACAGACTATTTAGAATTCCATTTTTCATATACTGTACATTTTGTTTGTATAATTTAGTCGTACATTTGCAACATTTGTTCCGAACAGCTCTACGGAGCGGACGCTGGTTGGCCGCAGCTGTTGCAACCCCCTTTCCACTTTTCATCCCCTTTTCATCGATTTTTAGCTAGTGTCTTATTTCCATCAGGTTTTGTCGAATAACCGCAGTGGAAAAATGTAATCCAGCGGATATTGCCGTGTTGGTAAGCATTTAATAGCAGCTATTAATGACACGGTTTGGTATAGTTTGTATGAGTTTTAAATTTAATTCTACACAAACGTAACCAGAAGAATTGTGTGCTGTAACTATAGCGATTTCTTCACCAAAAACAAACAACATTGTGGAATGTGATTGCAAAATTAACGCAGTTTTAAAATTTGAAATCAGTTTTTACAGTTGAATACGTGATAACTCTCTACCAGTACCAAAGTATACTTACAATATCATTGTTAAAATAATACGATCACGCAGCTGAACTGCTGACGTTAGTTTTGTGAATTTAAAATATAGCTATCTATTTAATTATTTATCAAAAGTAAGTTTATATGTTTTAGGGTATCAACCAACTAATTGGGAAAGTGCTGATTAGCAGCTTGCGTGTACGAAATACGTTAGTAGAATTCCTCGCAGAGAAAAAACTCGCTTTGCGATCTGGCGTAATCGAATTATGGACTGCGCTTAGCGAGTTTGCACCTCGGTATGCGGTCTTGGATTATCGACTGTTTCGCTTCGCTCGAAACGTTTTGAACGATTTGAGGGGGGGGGGGGGTTAGATGAACCCCAAAACGTTTCATTCTAGTACCACAAATTTCAAATAATTTTTAGTTTGGGTCAATAACGTGGCCCGGTTTTGTATTTTTTTGGCCAACGAAATCGTCCGTACTACTTAGAAAACCGAGATGTGTACCAAATGTGGAACAAATAGGATGTAAAATGCGGCCGTAATAGTGAGAACACATATATACATGTATATATATAATTTTTAATGACACAGCAAAACAGCAAAAATTATGGGGCCCATGATCGCTGCTAATTGAAAAGTAGGACCTTTTGTCTCATTTTATGAGTTTATATGGACTATTTTCTTACGTACGAAGTTCCTGTGTCTCATGCAGGCGTTAGGCTATGGATTTATATAATGGTATGTATATCTGTGTTAATGTATATGATTGTGTATGTATATGTATGTATGTGTATATAATATGTATATTTATTTGTGAATATGAGTACATCAATGGGCGTAGTTAAAAAATCAGTCTGGCACGCGTTTTCAATTTTTTTCAAATTACTATTTTGCCGTGTTATTATTATTTTCTTCTCATCTTGTTCGTTTTTTGTCTCGCTATTTGTTTTGTCTCTTGGATTTCTCTCTCAACAACTGTATAGTAGGCCTACTAGTACACTGTCACCGCCAGAATAATAGAAATAAGCTAAATAAAATTACCATGTCTGTCATGATATGGTTATGAGCACATTACATGTATGCAGGCAACTCTTTACCTACACAAGGCTTAAGCCCATTATTCTTCACTACAAAAATGTAAATTAATGTAGTAGAAAACAGAATAAACAATGCTAATGTCATTTCAAAAATAAAAGGAGACTGTTTAAAGTAAGAAAACACGTATGCGTCTTTTAAAATCATGAATGTTTATTTTATTACAATGGTAGAAATGTTCCGAATTTCTATTTTATTGTTTACTTGTATACACCAGTTCGTGCTGCCCCCAGGCATGCATTGTTATGCTACTCCTATCTCTTGACAAACATCTCCCCCGCCCCCCCCGCAGTTACTTCCACTGGCCTCCGTAGCTGTGTTTAATACAAATACATTTCAATGTTTACTTTCCCCTATTCCACCAGTCATACGCGTCTTCGATTACCAAGCTGCAACCATACCATAAAATATAAACAAACAAATAGTAATCAAGTTAACTTTTACTAATATGTTTTCGTTTTAATATTTGTTTCGTCTGATTTCGTTGAATTATATTTGCTGCTTACATTTACTTGATGTAATTCGATCACGCAGCTGAACCGTTGACGTGAGTTGAGCGAATTCCCCAAACTATGTTTACATGTTTTAGGGTTTATACCAACTATATGGGAAATTGGTCTACTTACGAATGTGCTGTCTGCGTGTACAAAATATATTAGTAGAAATTGTTTGTACCTCAACCCCAGTCCCGGCTTACACACTACTTCTTTTCGCGCGCAGTGGGAAAACTCGGTTTGCTTTTGCACCTTCTTTTGTTCCATTTTGGGAGATGGGCTATAATGATCTCGTAAAAAACCTCGAATTTTTTGATAACACATCGAAAAAGTTCATTATAGTGAGCGTCGTTGCTATGGGATGGCTCAAGGGGGAGATGTCACTCCCAATAATTTTAAAATCCAAATAGTTGAGAAATTTGAGATTTTGACAAAAAAGTTGGGATTTTGATATTGAAATTAACTTGCACGCAAACAACTCAAAAATTAAAACTTTGAATATTTGTTTCGAAAGTTATTGTTGTTAATTACCAACATTCACGAATAACAAGCAAGTTATAATTTCCAATACAAAAATTTGGGGCAAATAAACATATTTCTGTACTAAATAAATTATTATTCTTTTAAGGGTCGGCTCTAGCTGTCGGCCATGTTGGATGACACTCCATAAGACCAATGTTAAATTAAAATCCAAATTTTTCCGTTATTTTTGATCGGAAAATTATAAACGATATGTCATTTTAAAGCTATGGTCAATATGCATGCAAATGGATTTTTAAAAATTAAGAAAAGTATTTTATTTATTATTTATTAACAATTTAAAACATTGATATTTAATATTTTTTTATGTTGTCACTATTAATTATATCGAAAAACCACCAAGCCATTCGCCTGAAGAATTTCGTCCCCAAGATTTTGGTATTTTTTTAAAAACGCTATTTGAACAATTGCGGGTTTTAAATGGATTTAGGCTGAACAATGTCCGTGTAACCTACCGCCGCTATAGGGTGATTTTAAATACATTTTACGTTGTAACTATTAATTATAGCGAAAAACCACCAAGCCATTCGCCTGAAGAATTTCGTCCCCAAGATTTTGGTATTTTTTTAAAACCGCTATTTGAACAATTGCGGGTTTTAAATGGATTTAGGCTGAGCAATGTCCGTGTAACCTACCGCCGCTATAGGGTGATTTTAAATACATTTTACGTTGTAACTATTAATTATAGCGAAAAATTACCAAGCCATTCGGATGAAAAATTTTGTCCCCAAGAATTTGGTATTTAAAAAAAAACGCTATTTGAATAATTGCGGGTTTTAAATGGATTTAGAATGAGCAGTGTCCGCGTAACCTACCGCCGCTATACGGAGTCGCAGGTTGCTTTCTGTTTTACTAGAGCCGACCCTTAAATGATATTCTGGACAACTTAGTTCCAACCCTTGTTACTGTGGTAACACTGATTGCCACTGACTCACCATTGTTGCCAGATTGGGATTTTTTACCCAAAATCGGGAAATGTTTAAGTATACGCGGCATATCGGGGAAAAGAAAATGGTGAGGAAAAGTATGGGGAATTTTTATAAATAATGTGATGAACATATTGAAATTCTTGTAAACAATTTAAAACTCTTAAAGTTCTCAATATAACAACTGCAATGTTAAAAACCCTAATTAGAGAAGTACATAAAAAATCCGAGAGTGAGCCCCATCTCAACTGGGATTTATTCCACAAAACATAACCGAGAGTCCTCTTCTGTGAGTTGTGAACCACCACAGAAGTTGGGAAATATGGTCAAAATTGTACAGATAATCCTCTTTCCGTCCTGAATTAAATGTTGGGCACTACTAAGTGATGACCGAAAACCGAAAACATAATGACTATCCTGCAAATATTTCTGAACAATTATTGATGATTGGACCCATTAAATGGGTCAATGTCAAATTTTGACATTGTGTATCATTTGTAATTTATTAGTAACAAATAACATAGTTCTCCCAATGCCGTTAAAAAAAATGGTTGTATTTAATTCACCCCCTCCCCTGTAGGCACGTATTCGTTGGGTTTATTGGGGATGAGTGTTAATCGAATCACGTGATATAGCAATGCCCTTTACAAGGGAGCCAGAATTGTTTGTTGGCGTTATCACACATGAACAAATGCAACAGAGGCGGTTTTTTTCAATTCAAGCGTTGGCAAACAGAACATTCTACTGAGCTCTTTTACCAACTTAACACAAATAATTATTTAAATAAAATAGTACATTTCATCACTAGTACTGAGAGGATGTTTTATGGTGCGAGATAGTGGTTTTTGTGCAAGGTAACGCCGACTATATAGCGATCAAGCACTTTAGTTACAAGTTATGAATGATAATTTTAATCACATTGCACTAAAATTATACGAAGATAGTAATTATTATATGTAATTAATTAAATTACATTATACATTTTTATACTGTATTTAGCCGATGTGGGACAGTGCTGCTAGCAGTCGGAAAGCAGCCGAACCTTTTCAGTAGTTGTAACTTTAAAGTACCGCAATGCATTGTTTACGTACAATACTTTTTGTTTTTAGTAAAGTAAAATACTTTTAAGTCCTAGTACGATAATAAGTCAGCTGGTTATTGAATCAGCTGACTTTTTGAGTAGGTAGTGAATGACTACAATATAGAGTCACTTCACGGACGTAACTCTTCACAATTAATGAGGGGTGGGGAGTTTAAACATGTTCTAGTACTTTTATAAACACAGTACGCTCTCGATAATTGGCTGCGTCTGCGTTAAAACATTTTATATTAAAAAAAGAAAAATTCTCAAAATCAAATTTTTAAACCTAAAAATTTCCTACGAAATACGAAATAATTTTTCCAATTTAGCTAAGTCTGTTAATGGCGGTGTTAATGTGGATGAAGCATCGTTGATAGGATAAAGTGTGACACTAATGATCCGGGCTTTGAACACCTAACAGATGAACAAATCGTAGAAGGAGCATAATATGTCGTTTTGGAAGAAAGTGAGGTGGATGAAGAGGAAGATCATCTGCTAAAACAAATGAGTCATGACGCAGCACTATGGCACATTGGCGGACTTTATGCCAATGTTTATGCTTTATGTTTTATGTTGTTTTTTTAGTACCTTCGGCCATTGTTTAGCCGCTATCGGCAATTTTGTGGTTTATTCGCGAAATTTAACTATCCGCGCCAGTCAATTCCGCTGATAGTCTGGAGTTTACTGTATAGGTAAACTAGACAAATCAAAAGAGTGGAAAGGAAAGAACATGGCTTAACTTGAGCGTGGCAGCTATGACTGAAATCCTCCTCGTCAGAACCTCTAACGGCAGCTTAATGTCTCTCATATTATCGACGATATTTAATGCTATTTCAATTTGTAAAAAGTGTGTTTGCTAAAGAAATGCATGCACTACGAGTTATCTGCGAAAAACAGACGATGAACGTAAATTTCGCTAATTTGCAACTTGCTTTAGCTAGTCTCACCCGTTGGTCATACATTAAAAAACTACGGATGGAATTTATATCAAATTTTGTTTTATTTAATTTCGGAAAGGGTGGTGTTTTCGATCAAACGAATAGTTTTGGTGTTGCGGGCAGAAAATTTAAAATGTGGATTCAGCACACCAAAAAACAATATAAAACTGCAGAGAAACAGACTACTTGAATTTTGTCCACTTGGCTTGACTTTGCACAATGTCTGTGGTGTATCTGGCAACACAATCAGTCAGTATTCTTGAATAGCGTTGGAAGATCTCGTAACACAGTCATTGCGCAATCATTGCAAAAACACGTGTTGCAAGTGTTTGAAATAATGTGTGAGTATCAGGTAACTAGAAAGGAAAAGACGTACATTGATAATCATTGTTTTTCCTAAGATTTTGTCGGTTTTAAATTTCGTAAACAATCATTTCTGTTATTTTCTGTGCCCCTAGTAAAAAGAGACCGCCTGGACGATTGCTTTACTATAGTAACTCTGAATACATTCTTATCACCGCATTACACTTTCTCATTGAATTATTAGTAGAAGTTCAATGAATACTGTGGTGATTCTGGTGAATGAAACAATTTGAAACACTAAATCTCCAACCACAAGTTCGGTAAATAACATTACACAAATAAAATGAAATAGATTTATTGATATAGCATTTCTTGTTAGCATTAGTTTAAAACCCTCCAATGATAGTAATTATCTTGGTTACCGAAATGTAAATCAGAGAATTAGAATAACTATATCAATAAATGTTTTTCAGTTTATTTGTGTAGTGTTATTTATCAAACTCGTGGTTGGGACTTTACTGTTTCACACCGCTAATTAAGTTTACAGTAAATGAGATATAATTTAGGTTCAGTTACGGAAGGTAATTTCGACAATTTCTAAACAGTTTCGCTTTCGACCTGTGAAAAGCAAAAACAGAGAGACGCAACTTAACGGAGATTTGTGTTTTACCAAACATTTCCTACAACAAGTGGAAGTAATGAGGTAAAGCAGGGATGAAAAGGGGAGGTAAGAGATGCAAGATAGGGGAATCTCTGACAGTATATACCCCGAGGCATTAGTCAGGAAGTGGGGACATAGTGAGCTTACTGCACGGAAGCAAGCCTGGGGTTTGCTGCTACCTAATGATGCAGTATGCAATGTACGGTAAGCATTACTTTTAAATGGATTTATTTAAATATATGTTTATAAAGCACATGTTTTGTAACGAAACTACTAACGGAGCAGATTGTTAATCCCTAATTCAAAGGTATTAAATCTGGTGCGAGCGTTTATTGACTTATAATAGTCCAGATAAATTAGTCAAAACTAAGGGTCATCTTTAGAAAAATTCCAGAGGAAAATGTTAAAATTACGAATTCTGTTAAAAGTTGTAAGCCGGGTCGAAGGTCAAGCAAAACAGTTTTTCGTCAATAGGTCGGCATGTGCCACTTGAGGAAAATATTAATCATCAACGAAAATAATATTGATTACCAACGGAAAGTATTAATTGTCAACTTAAAAAATTCATTATAAACGGAAAATATTAATTATCAACGGAAGATATTCATTATTAATTGGAAAATATTCATTATCAACGAACAATATGCATTATCAACGGATAATAGTCATTATCAACTTAAAATATTCATTGTCAACTTAAAATATTTATTATAAACGGAAAATATTAATTATCAACGGAAGATGTTAGTTATTAAATGTAAAATATTCATTATCAACAGACAATATTCATTATCAACGTAAAATATGCTTTATCCATTTGAAAATATTAATTATTAACGGAAAATAGTCACTATCAACGATACAATATTCATTAACCATTGAAAAATATCCACTATCAATGATACAGTATTCGTTTTCCATTTTAAAATATTCACTATAAACAGAGACAATATTCATAATCCAATGGAAAATATTCATTATAAACGGAAAATATTCCATTCATTGGAAAGTATTCGTTATTTTTTGGAAAATATTAATTATGAATTGGTAAATATATATTGTCAACGGATAATATTCACTATCAACGAGACAATATTTATTATCAAAGGAAAATATTTATTATAAACTGAAAATATTCATTGCCAACGAGAAAATATGCATCAATGACGGAAAATATTCATTAACAACGGAAGGTTTTCATTATCAACGGGACATTAATTACTATCAACGGAAAAATATGTATTGCCACTGGAAAATATTCATGATCAACGAGAAAATATTCATCATCAACGGAAATATTCATTATAAACATAAATTATTCATTATATATGGGAAAATATTAATTATCAAAATAAAATATTCATTACCAATGAGAAAGTATTCACTATCAGATTTGTAGCTTAGAAAATCAGCTACACATTCTGAATAACTTGAGTTCATAGGCGTAACAGTTTTAGAGCTAATAAGATTTATAAAGTCGTAAGAAAAAGTGTGCATTATGAATAATGTGCAGGTCGTTAAATTTTCAATATTACTTAAAATACAGGTGAATTTGCATGATGTATGTTTGTGTGATTTTGGGAAAAATGTATGAACAATTTAAGATAAATTCATGAAAATCATCATGAAAGTGTGTCATTATAAGTACAAATGTTGCTGAAGATATCCGTTTCTAGATGGCGGTGGTTCAAACTTGAAATGGTATAAATAAATATCACTAGGGAAAGCTATTTTTTATGAGGCACACAATTATTTACAGTAACGATTATGAGTTACATGATTCAGTGTTTAAACATATTGTATGAATACCTATTAATTAAATAATAAAAAATTTCAAATTAAAGGTAAGACATAGTAAAGTTAGCTTTCTCCAGAAAATTTCGTATGAATTTCTTCAATAATCACGGAAAACCACTTTCAGCCAGAATTATTGCATTTGTCATCTTTATCCTTGACTCAATGTTAAAATTGATATACCGTTGGATTGTATTTAAATCGTCTACATTTATTGTATCCTAACAATTTACCAGAAAACCTTTAGTTTCTTAGATACCCAGTTTTGGCAAAGTCTGAACAGCCGCCATCTTGAAACCGATAATTGCAGCACAGTTAAATTTTGGGTATTTTGTGTAAACCAATGTGATAAACTTTAACGCTGAGTCTCATGAATTTATCTTAAACTGTTTATAAGATATTTTTTTTTCAAAAACACTCATACAGACAACTTCTAAACTAATCAAGGTAGGACACATAATATATTGTATTAATGGGGGCTCTGCCCTTGCTCGCTTCTCTCGCCAACCCCCGCGGTTACATTTGGTGATGCCAATGCAAACCACAAAACAACTATTTTTTTAATAAGAATTTTTACGAAAATGATGATTGATTAGGACGGAAACACTTGGATCTAAGTTGGGTGGTGGCTATGACCTAATGTAAGACATACATCGAAATATACATGCAATCTCCCCAACATTTTTCCACAAAATCCCTAATTATGTCCATATGTTTTTTTACATTTATAATTTTTTTACAGGAATTTTAAATATTTTCGTAATGAAAAGTAGCCTGAAATATTCTCTAAAACGTTCTCTACATGTTAATGAAAGTTTCGTCAAAATCGGTTCAGCCCTTCCGGAGATTAGACCGGTCAAACATTCAGGCAGACAAGAAATTTATAAATGTGCGTTTGGGTTTTGGTAATGTGTGAATAATCATATTTTCTTATAGAAAAACTTATATTTTGATATTACAGACAATTCAATTTTATTTATATGGTTAGATGTATAGATTTTCTGGTTTTGACCAGGAACAAGTAAATTTTCATATATTCGTATTTAAAGTTGAATGACCTGTACATTCGACAGAGGATTGCACATTCTTCATTTCGACTTTGTACACATAATTTCTATTTGAATAAAGTTAATTATTTTTTTAAATCTTTTAGAAAATGTTTGCTGCAAACATGAGTCCGAAGAGCATTGTCTATTTTCTCTGGATTATTAGGAGAGTCATACATGTTAGACCCAAGACGTGCGCAATTGAATATTCATTTTAAAAGCTTTAGATGAGGCCGCATGGTCATATAATACGGGTGAAACAACTCGACCACATATATACTGCTGCGAAGGTGTATTCTCGAAAATATATTCAATGTATGTATTCGTGTTAATTATGCGTGTGTTGTATTTTCAGTGTCGAGCGCTTGCAGTGTAACTAGGGATGCAGCGGCACCTAAACAGGTGTTTGTAGATCGAATACTTTTACTTGAACGTTAGTGAGTTATAATGTTGCTAAGGAATTTGTGTAGCATAACATGTGGTAAATTCACTTTACGACATCCAGCTGATATGTTTGCAATCTACGACCTTTTTTTTGAGGAAATAGAATATACCTAAACACATTGCACTATTGGATGCTGGTAAACGTACTGTGACTAGAGAATTGAATTAGAACTTCAGGCTATTTTTGTTAACTTTCATCAATTGAAAATACATTGCTGCATCGAATACATTTGATCCCTTGTTATACACAATGTATTGATTCGATACATCGAATGGCGAACATCGATGTAAAGGGAATATCCCTGGTGTGTAGTTTGACGTCACGTCAGACGTTGAGTATTTATGTATTTTAGAATTTTATAAAGTGAAAATTTTGCGTGTTCCTGTTTTGTTATACATATTTTATTATTATGAGATGTTAAGTTGTTATAGTTTCAGTTCATAATTAATTACATTAAAAGCTGTTGATTATATTTTCTGCTTGTATTTATTTAAGACGTTTAGAAAAAGAATTTTATTTAACGATACAATAAATTAGTAATTAATTGCTCATACGTCGGCACCTCTGCCGCAATAAGACGAGGTGTCCTAATGTAAACTTTAGTTCAAAAAATAATCTTTCTATTTTTTAATGAAATAAAATCAATATTTCAGAAGCTTCCCATCATAAACGCTTTAAACATTAGAATTCATATTTATTCCATAATATGCACAATTGCTTGTAATAAACTCACCAATTGTCATCTTGTATTAAACTCACCAACTGCCAGCTTGTATTAAGCTCACCAACTGCCAGCTTGTATTAAACTCACCAACTGCCAGCTTGTATTAAACTCGCCAATTGCCAGCTTGTATTAAACTTTCCAAGTGCCAGCCTGTATTAAACTCGCCAACTGCCAGCTTGTATTAAGCTCACTAACTG
>JAGFPH010000097.1:806174-861532 GCA_018207615.1 Philaenus spumarius
TTGTATTAACTTTCCAACTGCCAGCTTGTATTAAACTCACCAACTGCCAGCAATTGCACTGACCAATATAAACAATTTAAAGTTTATATTTCTATTGCATGATTATGGTCCGAGTCACAGATAATTAATACTAATTATTTACCTTAAGTCCTTCCGATGACTCCTTGTCGTTTAGTTTAAGACGACATGTTTCGGAGCCGTAACTCCATCAGGGATGACCAGATGATGGAGTTACGGCTCCGAAACATGTCGTCTTAAACTAAACGACAAGGAGTCACAAGACGGACTTAAGGTAAATAATTAGTATTATATTTCTAGTTTGAAAGGTTTACAGAATACAATTAATACTTATCAAGTTGAGCTTACACCGTGCATAGGGTTATGGTGATTACTATCATAAACATTCGAAATGTTTTCTAAACTTTGAACATATTTATTAAGTGATTTCGAGGGAGGGTAGCAACGAAAATTTCTGGTAGAGAATTATAAAATGTAACTTTTCTTGAGCTTTACCTCATGTTTACAAAAATAAAACTCTTATGGGGCTTTAGTTATGAAACTAGTAAAAACCTGTAAGAATGGAGATATCAACCTAATTTTCTTTGCGTTGTTTCTTTCTAAATTCCTTTCTCATTGTTCATTTGTGAACCCTTAAGAATATACCATTAAATTGTCGTATCTTTATCTGAAGTAGTCATGAAAACTGTCATGATATAAATCGTTGGTTATATTGGTTTATTCCAAAATTTGATCATTTTAGAGGTATCACCAAGAACTCTAAGTTAACACAGCTTACAAAAAGAGGAAGAACAATGCACATTTCATCGGTAGTGTGACGTCACTAAACCCATACAGCTATTGAGTTTAAGCCTTTGAATTGACCACTTGCTGTTTTATTCCGTCAACTTCTTCTTTTTTTACGATCAGCTGTGACATTAAACTTCTGGTTTATAATACAAAGTGTGTAAATCAATGAAGAAGAAATCACCGACGAAATAAAAATCACAAAGTATCGCACTTTAAGCGCGTATCGTGAGTTCTTATATTTTACATTATCCGAAAAGCGCTCTGTGCGCTTAAAAAAGTTTACATTTCAAAAATGTATTAATTTTTATTTGAAAAAAGTATTGATGGCTGCTCTACGAGTTTATTACACAAAATCTGAGATAACGCTCGAAAATATGTCGCTGGCAGGAGTGAATAGAGAAAACTAAAATTTGGTAATGTTTTCCTATACCAAGGGAGAGACTGTTTATGAGGTTCATTGCCAATTTAATCTATGATCATTGTCCTCCTCTATGGTTTCAATAATACTCGTTAAAGCAAAAATTTTAGGAACAGTTAAAAAAAGAATCAAACTTACCAACACTTAGGATACAAACACTGCAAATGCCTTTACCTGTAACACACAAACACAAGAACCTGTTATTAAAGTACCTAAGCTCAGTAAAAATAATGAGGTGTTATAAATGTTATTGATTTGTGTATTGCAAAAGATAGAGTTGGGATCAAAACACTATTTCAACTTTCAGTAATATAATAAACCCAATATATATGGTGATTCAGAACTATAGGGGTCTCGGTAGCTCATTCTATAGCTAAACGGTACCAGAAACTGGCGCATACTTTCTCATAGACATATTTAAATTATTAAACAGATTCACTGTGACTTCATAATTGTATTAAAGTGGGAGAGGGGATACATTAAAATAGGAGAGTATAACAAGTAAATATTGTTATTATTAGCTAGAGAGAAAACTATTCGATCGATTTCGAACGAATTTGAACCAAACATGTCAAGTAGACTTTTGTAGATGCATGAAACAAGGTTTTGAAAGATTTTGAAAAACATCTCCCTTTTTGGCCACAAAACAAAAAATCAGTTATTTCTATTACTACTAACTAAACAAGAATTTTTAAAAAGATGCGGTTTTTGCATATGGTAGGGTACATTGGGCTACAAATAAGCCAAATTTTATAAAAATCGTTAGAGCCGTTTTTTTTTATGAAAAAATAAAAACAGATTTTTTGGGGTTTTTTGGGCAAAAAGAGGGTTGTTTTTCAACATTTTTTTATTTTATTTATTTCTATTTTAAAATCTTAATTGACATGTTTGGTGCAAATTTGTTCGAAATCGATCGAATAGTTTTATCTCTAGCATTGTATACATATACATGCATACCGACAGACATACAGACATACATACAGGCATACAGACAGACATAAGTTACAGACGGACATACAGACAGGCATTTTGTAAAACACACTTTTTTTACTCAGGGCTCGAAAAATGAATATTTCCACAAAAATCTCAACATCGATTTTTTTGCGATCACTGTACTTTCTCTATCTATACTAATATTACAAAGAGGTAAAGTTTTTTTTTTATGTAGGGGTAACCTCTGGCACTACTGAACCAATTGAAAAATATAGGCTATAATTCATTTCGAAAAAACCTTTTTTATTTCAATATTTGTAAATTTATTTGGAAAATATTATTAATTTAGGCATATAATGATAAACCAACGCATGTATTTACATTTATTACCATAGCAACCAATTGAATAAAATAACAGATAATATAGCTGCTGTTTGCTCCAATATTTCCATTAACAGCATATTTCAAAATTTGAAGCAATTATTTTTGTATTTCTAGCTTTAAGGTTAGGGTTTTAAAGTGTAGATCTTTTAACCATTATTATAACTGCTTTTATAAAATATAAGAAATAATTTGATTTGAAAATTTAACATTATTTACCATCTTAGTTTTGAGGTTATTATTAATCCTACACCTTTATTATATATTATGTTTAGTATAACATATGTTTTTAGAAGGTCCCATTGGGGGTTGGCGTGCGAAGCACTCAGAGGTCTCCCCTAGTACTATAGTAAAGTGAGAAAGTAATAAGAAAAAGTTCATATAAACATAGGCCCGAAAACGCTTAGTCTTCCAGATATTCGTCATTTTGTTTTTTTTTACAAAATATTTCATATCTAGAGAAATGTTGACTGATTGAGTTCAAACTGGGGATAAAGTTTAACGTAATAGTGGCATATTTTAAGAAAAATCATGCGTTTCAAAATGGCGACTGTTTGGTACATTTTAACAAAAATGTCAAGGCTCCTTTTTTATAGTCCTTTTGATACCTTATAGGATTGTGTAACTGTGAAAACAATCGGATGAAGAATAACAGTTATTATTTCAGAAAACTCTATACTGTTAAAAAAACTCCACGAAACTGACTGTAATAATAGCTAGAAACACGTTTTATATTTACTTACACATAGTGTAAGGTAAATAATAAATAATTAATTCAAACTAAGTTGTATTATACCTATATTAATATAGGCCTATGTATTATACATGGTGAACAATTAATTATATTTCAATTCATAAAGTTTGTATAACACCGCAATCTCCACCTCTATACAGGTGTCGTTTTTAAATGTGCCACCATTGGTATCTTGTAAACTATAAATCTGACAGCAAACTTTAAATTGGGAACCTTTCCTTGTTTTTTGAGAAATTATAAAATATCTAGTTAAAATATTTGTAAATGGCCGCTATTTTCAATATGGTGGTCAACTTTCGAATTTCTTATAAAACACACTATATTTTATGATGATTTTAGATTACACAAGTTATTTTAAGACTTTTTTGTTCTTGGTGTTTTTTTTTATACATACGACTAACCGTTTAAAAGATAGAAGGGTGTAAAGTTTTAAAACCACCTTAACTGAGCGGAAGATATGTATGGAATCGTGTGGTCTTAAGCACACCTGGATTTTTTTCTGAAAGTTTCTCAATCAACCTGCACATTAGCTGTAGCTGTTTTGTCACGACTTTATGTTCATCAGGTGTAACACATGTTTATCAGTCAGGAACAATAATTGTCCTCTTGTTTATTTCAAACGAGTAAAATTTAAACATTTGCTCCTAGTTGTGATTAAATATATATATTTTTTTTTATCGCTTCTGCTGAAGCTGGTACCATTCTGCTTTCTATATTTGTGTTATTTTAAGACTAGTTCTATCAACAGATTAGCAAAAGCGCAATGACACGAAATACGGGCAAATATGAATAAAACAGAAGCACCGCAATTTATCAAAGGTCAAAACCGTTTGTCATTTACCTTGGATATCTAGCAATCGTTTCAAAGCGCGATTGCGGATTGCGATCAAAATACATTAAAAATATCCTGTCCCTTTGAAAAAGAAAAAGATAAATAATTTGTAAAGTGAAGCAAGAGTGAAGATCGATAAGAAACTTAGGGACTGTATGGGTGAGGAGAGGGGGTAAAAGGGGACTTTAAACATATTGCCTGAAGCTGTCGAGAGGAATGGGGAACTCGACGCTCTCTGCCGGAAGATATTTCAAACGTACGTCAAAAGAGCAATTTTTTAATATTTATTAACCATCCGTAGGGTTTATTTATAGCCCAGTTTCGAGAAGTTTTCGTTTCATTTTATGTTTAATATTAAACTGAGTACTGGGGACGGAGGGACGTCATGCGCGTGGTGTTCAATCTTTCAGAGGAATTCTATGGATGGATGTTTCACTTTGACACAAACTGTGCTTTTGTCATGCATTTAGTTTGGTGTCGTTTCGTTAGATTAACATTAACGGAACAAATAATTCGAGAACGCAGCTGAACTGCTGACGTGAGTTGAGCCACGTGTATGAAATATATTAGTATAATATGTCTCCACCTCGGCCTCCAGCTCCAGCTCACGCGCTACTTCGTTGCGCTCGCAGCGGACAAACTCGCTTCGTGAGGTAAATAATGCCGGTTTCTTTTATGGTATTTTATGTTTTGATCGATTTTTGGGGGACCAGACGAGCTAGAAGGTCGTGTAAAAAAACAAAATGTGCAGAATAAATTTATTTTTGTAGACAAACCCTAAAAAAGTTTCATTTTAGTACAAAAAGTCTAAAAAAAATTCTTCGGTTTATTGGACTTCTTTGGCTAACAAACTCATCCGAGCGACTTGAAAAACCAACTCGTGTACCTAATTTAAAACAAATCGGACGTAAAATGCGGTCGTTAGAGTACGAACACTTATATATATAAATCAAGTTTTTAATGACATCCGAAAAGAGTTCTGCACACCATGATCGGTGCACATTTACTACTCCCGAACTTAGTTCTCACCATAAAGCAGGGAACCCACTATGCCGTCACCGTCAGGCACCGACGCGACGGTCACCATCATTCACCTCCTTCACCGTATTTTTTTCGGCGATAACCCACTTGCCCGTCATAGCTCCGTCAGAAACCGAAGCTAACCAGAAGAAATACAGCAGTTGCGATGGAGAGTTCATCAGACGAGGAGTTGTTTGTGATAGCCGCGGCGTGTGCTGAAGAAGAAGAGAGACTGAAACGGAGGAAGCATAGGTACTGGGTGCACGAAATTTTCAGAAGAAGAAAATAATATGGTGAATTTCATCATTTGTTTGACGATTTGAAAAAAGACGGCGCTAAGTTATTTTTATATTTCCGTATGTCTCCAAAGAAGTTCTACGAGTGGCTGAAATTCCCACTGAAAGACACTGACTTCCGTGAGCTACCAGTAACTTCACTGATAGTTGAATGGCGACTGGAGAAATGACGGACCGGCTGTCCGGCAAGAACGCCCCAAAGAGCAATGGTGACTGACGGTGACTGACGGAGACGGTACGGGCCTGTGAGGGCGGATATACTGGGTTGCCGTTCATTAAAAACAATGCAAAGTAATGTTGCCGGTACGCACCGGTGATGGTCGGTGCCGAACGGTGCCTAAAGGTGACGGCATAGTGGGTTCCCTGCTTAAGGGTCACTGAAATAGCTCATCTTTCCTATGAAAATTCGCTAAAAAGTTATAAATCCAAATGATTCTTTTCAACGCTTAAAACTGAGAAAAGGAGGATGAAACACATTGACCGCCTCGCACTTTAGGCCTACTTAAACTTTTGTTGGGGGTAAGGTTGTGTCAACTTTTGATTTTGCTTTACTTCTGAAATGTACTCTCAATCTTGTGTTTGCAATCGTAGATATTTACTGAGAATGTTTGTAACATAATGTAAATTTATATAAAAATGGTAATCCTACCCTTAATACGTGATGAAGGGAGAAGTATTTTTGTGTATAACCCATGGACTCACCATTGAATTCAATTATTTGGAATTAGGGGGCTCCACCCCTGTTCGCTTCGCTTCAACCCTGGGCAAACAGATTTTTGTAGACTCTGATATTTTAATGGAAATTACGATCGAGCGTCGACATGTTCTAATGTAAGACAGAGATCGATATTAGCACGATAAACCCCAATAATTCGAATTGCGACATGCGTTGTAATTTCACCATTAATATTTAAATAGTCAATAATCAGCATTTCAAACAAATTTTGATATTACCAACTAAATGAAACAATATAATATTTAGGTTAACACTAGATATGAGACTTATAATATAGTAATCTTTTTGTTTGCTTTTAAAACTGTCAGTTTTAAAAAATAATTATCTGATTCTAAATTTGCCAAAATGGTGGCAAATAAACGTGTTTTGGTTTATCGTAGGCCTAACCTAAAATTATGTTCAGTTTCTGATCCAAATAAGCTGTTTAATTTAT
This sequence comes from Philaenus spumarius, assembly GCA_018207615.1. NCBI lineage: Eukaryota > Metazoa > Arthropoda > Insecta > Hemiptera > Aphrophoridae > Philaenus > Philaenus spumarius. The sequence continues at coordinate 812,785 of JAGFPH010000097.1, forward strand.
AATAATGTAACAACAGATGTTAGAATTGCATTTTACAACAGTAAGTATTTTTCGATTATTTTTCTTTGTGTTTGCTTTTAATTAGTTAATCTAACCTAATAAGCGGTTGGTTATGAAAAATAATAAACTTATTTTAAATTTGCTAACTTGGTTGCTATGGTAATGAATGCAAACAAACACGTGTTGCTAAGCTTTTGATCCGAACAGCTGTTTTATCTGATATTGGGCTGGGATTGAACCTTCGAATTTACATTAATTTTAAGCTTTAAAATTAAAATTTTTCAAAATCCTTTCTTAGCGTGCGTCTATGACCTGACAAGAATATACGTTTAATTTTTCGTGTTTGTATCTTAAGCAGTTTTAGTCTACGTTGATTCTATATGAGTAAGTCGGTCAGGACAAAGCCGTTTATATTATACTAGCTGGCCCGATCCAGCTTTACATGGAGAGACGAATCAAAGTTAAATATGGGGATTTTTAGTAACTTTGACACCCCCTAACAACCCTTAAAATTTTGAATTTTTTGAAAACATTTCTTAACGAGGTCCAATCCGTTCGGCGTTTTTTTAGTAACTTTAACACCCCCCCCCCCCTCCAAACCGAACTAAAATTTCGATTTTTTTGAAAAACTTTCTTAGCGAGTACCTACGATTGCATATGTATATATAAATATAATGTTTAATGACACCCAAAAATGTTCTGGGGTCTATGATCGGTGTTTATTAACTACTCCCGGACCTTAGGTCTCACCACAAGAGTCACTGCAATAGCTCATCTTCCCTTTGGACATTCGCTAATAAGAAATGCGCTGCGCGTTTTAAGTTAAAACCAGTCACGTTGAACGACCTCTACTACAATAAGTAGATCACTGCCTTCTCTCTTACCGTTGACTTGGCAACATATCTCGGTTGTAGAAAACGGTCGCGTACAGCAGCGTCCTCTGGAGTAAAAGCTTAACTAATATCGTAAGAGTAATCGTGTTTGTATTTTAATACAGGCTTGCGGCCTTGTAAATATATGTACATATATAAGTAATATTTACGAGGCAATGTGAGGATTATGAAAAGCAGAAGCAGAAGACACATTGACTTTACTTACCCTACGGTTTATATATTCCCTCGGGAATAGAAAGTAAAAAGTCAGAAGGGTGAATACATTATACAGGAAGGGGTGTAAAGAGGCAAGAAGTAAAGCGAGAGTTATACATACATTGTGAGATCAAGTTAGACTAATAGCATCTTGAGCAGCACTTTGTGCGATATTAAACGCTGAGTATAGTCTTGTTACGCAGCTTTCGCTAGATACGTTTACTCTTCTAGGAAGAAGTACGTGTTTTAGTAAGCAAGCATGCAGTATTGTCAAGTTGAACGGCTAATTTAGTTTAGTTTAGATTTATTACCTTCATTTAATTAATGTACAAATAGAATTGCTGCAGTATATAATTGAGTTGTCACATGGTACATATAGTGCAGATATACACATTAAATCACAGATAATAAAAGATTAATTTTGTTTGGTCCAAGTCATGGTTGATAATTAACATTAAGTTACCTTATATGAGCTCCGCCACGTGATTTGCTTTTTGATTTTTACTAGCGCGTTTCAGAGCCTAGGCTCCATCCTCAGAGTTTGTCCCTCAATCTAGTTCTCAATAAATACAATACGATGTGAACATTTTTATTTTTTGAAGTTATCCGTTACAAGATGGCGGTGGTTCAAATTTTCAAAAAAACTTCTAAAAAAACTATAGATTTTACGGAAAAATATTAATGAACAAAAGGTTTATTCAATGTAAAGCAATTGCCCTATGGTGTGTCAATTATTATCATTTAGTCTAAGGAAACTGAGCAAACAACAATAATTCTGGCTGAAAGTGGTTTCCATAATCATTTTCCGTGAATGTAGGAATCACCGAAAACCACTCATCCAGAATTATTGTATTGTCTCAGTTACCCTTGATTCAATAATTTAAAGGAACGCACCATTAGATTCGTTTTAAAATTGCCTACATATGTGGTATCTTGACATTTTTCGTAAAATATTCACTTTTTTAGATGTTCAACTTTGAAAAGTTTGAACAGCGCCATCCTAGAACGGATAACTTCAGCGAATTAAAATTTAGCACTGTGTAAATCAGTACAAACTTTCACACTGAGGTTCATGAATTTATCTTAAACTGTTTATGAGATAATAACTGTAAAAAAAAAACACATAAACTCAGACATCTTATAAACTAAGCAAGACAGGACGCGTGTTATATTGTATTATTTGCTGGTTTTGACCTTCTGAATAACACGGTAAAGTTTGGTAGAATGGTTGCGAGACACTCTTTACGAGGTCTGTCGAAAAAGTTCAGTAAATGGTCCAATATATCGGTATTAAATGTTTGAAACATCGCAGCATGCGTATTTTATTGCGTACCTGTCGGGAATTGAGTGAGGCTTCTATTGCAATACTTTTACAGACGTTGCGACAGAGTGTTCCGAAAAGTGCAACAGGTTGTGTGCGTCGAAAAGCCATGTAGCAACGACACAACATTAAGTTCTGCTTCAAATTTTGTAAAACGGTGACAGAGATGTTGGTGCAAGTGTATAGGCAGGATGCTGTGAATAGGAATTGTGTGTACGATTGGTTTGCACGATTTCGCGCTGGCAAAGAATCGCTGGAGGACGAACCGTGTTCGGGAGGACCATCTACAAGCAGGGTGCCGGAAAACATTGAACGTGTGCGAGCGATGCTAACAAAAGATCGGCGATTGACTCTGCGATTAATAGCAGAAAAAGTGGGTATTAGCAAAGGCACAGTGGGGCTATCGTCCATGAAGAATTGGGCAAACGCAAGATTTGATCACGATTTGTGCCGCACATCCTAACAGATGATAAAAAAAGCAAGACGTTTTGAGACCAGTAGCGATTTCATCGATATGTGTGTCCGTGATCCGACTTTTCTGGGTTCCATTGTCACAGGAAACGAGACTTGGTGTTAAAAGTACGACCCCGGAATGGAATGGCGGTCACTTTCTTCCCCGCGACAAACAAAAAGCCGCGTTGAAAAATCCAAAGTGAAGACTCATTTAGCCCATGTCGATCACATTTTTTGACAAAGAAGGAATCATCCATGAGCAATTCGTTCCTGCTGGCTAAACGGTGAATGCCGCATTCTACTTGGAAGTTCTCAAACGTTTGTTTCAGCGCATCCGGCGCGTTAGGTCACAAATGTTCCAGACCGAAAGTTCGATGTTAATGCATGACAATGCCCCATCGCTTACCAGTACATTGTACCTGTAGGGTGAGTTGCAACCAAATTCTGCTAATATATTTAGTACACGCAGACAGCTATTCAGAGCTTTCTTGAGTAGACAAATTTCCCAAATAGTTGGTTGAAAGCTAAAATTTATAAACTTAATTTTGTAATTTTGCTGAACTCACGTCTGCTGTTCAGCTGTGTGATTGAATTATTTTTATGAATTCCCACTAAAAATGACGAATACATCAAACAATAGAACCATCCACTATACTCTTTTGTTAACCGCGAAGAATTAGGCTCTTTACTTTTACCATGTGGAAAATTCTTAAAGTTATATGCACGTCTCTTCTATTTGATAAAGTTGTAACTATTTTTATGTAACTATTATATTATTATTATTTAGTTAAATTAAGTCTGAGGGGTTTAAGTGCTTTATGGAAATGATATGATGTTAATTAGTATAAATCTACGTTTTGAACTTTTAATTACTTTCGTTATAGCTTTAATATTTTCTGAACAATTTCAACTGTTTCTCTTTTTGGTGCCATTAAAGTGTGACTTTTAGTTTAATCCAACCCTAACCGAAATGGCATAAATTTAACCTACATTTTATATGTATTATTTTTTTAGTAATCAACTCCTATAAAAGCTATTCTACGTCCATAACATTATGCTGATTTCACCCATGTAATATTTAAACGAAACCTTGCTAAGATTATACTTTATTATTATGTTTACAACTTAAATCAATAATATAATGTCTTGTGAAGTTGATTTTTTATAAATGGGTTACACAGAATGTCCCTGAATTCTGGTCCCCTTTTGTTCCTGGGGTCGAGGCAAACATATTTCACAATATAAACACCTCTACGGTGCTTACTTTTTCGTCTATCTTTCTGTACGTGTTTTTACAAATTAATTCATATCTAGAGAACGGTTTTACCTATTTAGTTTACACTTGACATGAAGTTATAATTAACAGGAGTTAGTGAAGGATTATTATCCAAGGTTCTTTGCGCAGGCGTTTGGCCGGAGGGCACTCTTATTCGTGAATATTTCCCTGGACGATCCGATAGATACACGAAACTTACTGCTCCCCAAAAAGCAAACTAATTGAGAGGGTTCAATCTCCTGTGACTTCGCAGGAGAAAATAAAAAAGCTTTGACACATCTGATCTAAATCTTGACGGGGACAGGACGGAAAACGATCTGCAAATCGGTGCAAATTTAAACTCGGCTAGTAGCCTTGGACTGGTGAACAAACTGATTGTGTCGCACATAAACCTTCAGTCCATTCGAAATAAACTTGGAAAACTTAAGATTGTCCTTGACAGAAAACCTGCGGACATATTGTGTATAAACGAACACTGGCTAGCGGAAGAAGAGAATCCCTTCTATGTACCCACTCACTGGTTTCTCTCCAGCGAGTTTTTACAGCAGAGCAGCTCCATGGACCCGCCATTTATGTTGAGAACAATATTAATTTAAAAATTTTGATATAACTAAGATGAGTGTAAACTTCTTATGTGAAGCTGCTGCTGTCATATCTGACTTTAACCTTGTTATTGTCTCAGTATATCGTACACCTCGCTTAAATGTAGCTCTTCTTTCAAAATCTAGAAAAGCTAAATTCAAATGCTTTATACTTGCAGGGGATTTTAATATAGATGTTCTGGACAAGGAGAAGTCTGAATCTCTGGATTTATTAAATTTGCTTACATCACTAAACTTATATTGTACAAATAACAAACCTACCAGGAATGAAGCATGTTTGAATAACTTAGCAACTAACATACAATCTGAATATTATAACTGGTCCCTTTTAGATCAAGATATTCTTTCAGATAATGCTGGTATATGGACTGAATTTGAATTAAGTCTTGTGAACATTGTGAAACTTGACAGCAGTATGCCTAATAATATTATTACAAAGCGTCCGACCACATTACCCAGATTGGATAGTTTTAAGATTAGCTTGTCATGTTTGGATTGGTCACAGTTGTTCAGTATTAGTGATGTAAACAAAGCTTTTGAGTATTTTCTTTGTATTTTAATGTTTTACTTTGATTTGAATTGTCCTTTGTTGAATGTCAGAGACAGGCCTAAGAACGTTAAGTGTAATGGCAATAGAAAATGGTTTACCCCACACATAGCATGTATGCGTAATATACTCTTGATATTTTTTGATAATGGGAAGCTCAGTGGTGGCCTCGAGGACAAGGAACAATTTAAAACATTTAAAAAGGTATATAACAAGGCAATTAGGGATGCTACAATTGCTGCAAATGATGTCATTATAAATAACTCTAATAATAAAGTGTAAAGCTGCCTGGCGTATCGTCAAAGCAGAATCTTCCAGTAAACCAACTAAATTGTCAGTGCCTGTAGATGTAGATACTTTGAATTGTTATTTGGCAAATGTCTCAGTGAATATTGGTATTGGTAATGATGTTTCAAATGACACTAATTATATTGAGCTTTCGACTAACTTAAAAATACCAGCATGTCGTCCAAATATAGATTTTATGTGGAAAGAAGTAGAACCGAAAACTATACTTCATCTTGTTAATAGGTTTGGTTCATCTCATGCAGGATATGTTTATGGCTTATCCAATTCTATCATGAAGCACATTGTAGGTGCGATATTGTTGTCGTTGACATATTTAATTATTTTTGTTCTAACTGATGGAACATTTCCTGATTGCTTAAAGTTAACAAAAATAATTCCTATTTATAAGAAAGGAAAAAATATTCCTGAGAGTTATATACCTATCGCTTTAGTTCCTATACTAAGTAAGATAATAGAATCATGTATTTTTGTTCAGCTATATGACTACTTTATAGACAAAAATTTGCTGTAGAGCACCAATATGGTTTTAGGCCTAAGTATTCAACTACCATGGCTGTTGAGACTCTTGTTAGTCACTTATTATCATCGTTTGAGAATAGACTTGTTACCGGTATGTGCCTAATTGATTTAAGCAACGCCTTCGATTGTATGTCGCACAGAAAGTTGTGTGGTAAGGTTAGATACTATGGCATAAAACGCATAGAATTAAAATTAATAGAGTTATATCTAAGAAATAGGAAGCAAATGGTTGTAAGCAGTGATGATGTGTCCGGTTGTGAAGATGTAATCTCGGGTGTGCCACAAGGTTCTGTTTTGGGGCCTTTCATTTTTTTTAATCTTTGTCAATGATTTTGGCTGCAACATCCTAGCCATGTCAGTCTTATGTGACGATGACATAACATTAATGTGTTCTCATGAAGATGGTGTTGTGACAGATGCTTTATTAAAACATTCTGTGGCAAAAGCTAAAACCTGGTTTGATGCAAACTGCTTAAAGATAAATGATAGCAAGACTGAGTGGTGATGTTAAACATGTAAAACTATTTGGTTTGTACTTGGATAATAAACTTATCTGGCAACCACATATAAATGCTTTACGTAAGAAACTTTCGAGGGAGTTTCTCATTTTTAATGAGAAAACTTAAGTAACTAGTGTAAGCTATAATACGTTATAAGATTTGCTTTGAGGTTATAAAATGAATATATATGAATCTTTTTATCATAAATATTATACCCATTTAGACAAATTTAAAGATGAGATACCCATTTGTTTTGCTTCGGAAACATTCGTACATCTTAGTGTAATATATTCGATTATTAAATTATTCATTATAATATTAATAACTCTAAATCATTTGATATATCAATATGAAATAAAAAGCAATTTTATGAATATTTTAAAACAAATAAGCATGATTAAAAACCCCTTACGAATAATCTGACCGTACACCGAAAGTTTCTGTTAGGGTGTAGTCGGCTAGATTAGTCACGTTACATTGCTTATCGGCAAATCAGCTGATGTGATAGCGGTAGCTTAGTAGGTCATTGGGTTGTCCGTGCTACGTTAGTGCTAAATGGTGACGCAAATAGACAATTTAAAATGATGGAAAGTACACAGTATGTTGTGTTTGTGTTTTAATACTGATAGGGTATTTAAAAAGTGTTGTTTGTTTAAAGTTTACCCTACATGAGTGTAAATAGCATATCTGTATTTTTGAGGTTAGGTCTATAACATTTCACGACTTATTAACCCTACAAGCGGCAGACTACACTATAATAGTGTCGTGTCAGCGACCCGAGACAGCACTTTTGTAACGTCTGATTGTATCGAATATTTCACTCACTAAAAATCATTTAATCTCAATAAAACAAAAACCATTAGAAAGGAAATGTAAACTTAAATTTTTTTATTTACAAAAGTTTTGTAAAACGTATATTTACATATGTAATCATCGTTTTAAAATTGTAGTGTTGTAAATCGATTGATGCCACTCGAGAAAGTAATAGAAAATTACACAAATACGTCACTCCTCTAAGGCTCAATATCGATCGACAGAACTGTTTCGAAAATAATATAAAGATAGCTTTGAATTCGTCAAGGTTTGCAGTTTTTTAAACAGCCTTGTAATTAGACGTCACTCTTATAGTTCTTAAAATATAGAGTTTTCTGTAAACGCTTGCAATTGGACAGTTTTCAACCAATGAAAAAGCACATTTTGCATTCGAGATATCTGTTACAATTCGATATATTTGTATAGATTGATATGTTTATATCAATTTGTAGGGAAAACTTCGATCTCCTCGTGAAAAGCAAACCACATTTACTGTAACGGTTTTATTCGTACAATCCTGGGAAATACAGACTTTTGTTGAATTCAAAACTCGCTGTTCTCACGCTTTGGATGCATTCTTACAACGGTCGAGTCACACAGGATGTTGAATAGACTTCGCACTTGAGGGTTTTTATTCGTTTCATCTAATTCGTCATTCAAGTAAAACTAAATGAAATACGTTTACGAAATAAGAATTTACAAGTGTACAGTTCAATTCTTTGTTTTATTCTCTACAATTTGTTATAATAATATTTCATTTTGAGGTAAAGCATAATATATTCCTAAATTACTATTCAAACTAGGCCAAGTTTTGTTAGCAGTCTTGTAGTAGGAACATAAAAGCTGGTGTTTTCAAAATAAGAAATTTGAAATTGATATATAAATATATATGTATATATACGGTTCTATTTAGAACTAAATTACAAAACTTTTGTACCTTTTGAAAAATTTAAAAAATTGTATTTATTTTTATGTAGGCCTAAAGTTAAACTTTTTCCTTTCGTTATTGAAATTTTCTTGAGCTAATAACTTTGTGAATTTTATATCAATCAATTTTTTACTGGCAAAAAGCTATGGAACACTTTTGGCTTGGTTTATAATTACTACATTTGGCAAATTTTTGAAAAAATGCTTGCAAACGCCAAAAAATCAATTTTAATTAACATTGCCGCTTGTAGGGTTTTAAAGTGTAAGATGTTGAAGCAAATGCTCTGTATTTAGTTCTTACTTTATGATTTTACTACTGTACTTAAATTTGTTCAAACATAAAGCTTGCATTTACTGAATCAGATCAGAGTTTTGACCAAAGTAATTATTCAAAAATTAATTTGCATTATAACGAGTTGCAAGACAAGTAACTATTACTAAAAACCTTTGATGATTCTTGAATGGTGTTGTTTTAATCTCTTAAGGAACAACTAAATACATTTTCTGCACTTTAATCTCTGCATAAACAACAATAGTTAGACCACGCAACTGAACCACTGACGTGAGTTGAGCGAATTTCCAAAATTAAGTTTAATATGTTTTAGGGTTTCAACCAACTATTTGGGAAATCGGTCTACTCACGAAAGCGTTGAATAGCTGCTTACGTTTACGAAACATATTACTAGAATTTGTTTGCACCTCTACCTCCAGTCCGTCACGCACTGCTTCGTTCCGAGTTTGCACCTTAACCTTGCAGCTTCGTTTCAGAAGCTAACCCACGGTAAAGTCCCCACGTGAATTTGAACCTTGTACTTGTATGTATAGTATTTTACGTTTTGATCGATTTTAGTGGAACCAGACAGTCCATAACGGTGTGTAAAAAACCAAATTGTTCAGAATAATATTCTACATTGTTTTTCGTAAATCCCAAAAACGTTTCATTCTAGCAAGAAAATCTGAAAAAGTTTTAATTCCGGGCAAAAACGTGCTTTTAGTTGTTTGAAGTTTTTGCTTACGAACTTCGAAAACCAACATGTCTACCGAATTTGCACAAATAAGATGTAAAGTGCGAACACATATATGTACAATTCTTAATGACACCCCTAAAACGTGTTCTGGGGACCATGATCGATGCTCATTTAACACTCCCGACCTTAGGTCCCACTATAAGAGTCACTGCAATAGCTCATCTTTCCTATGAAAATTCGCTAATAAGAACATTTTCTTTTAATTCTTTTACAATATACAAGATACATTAAATTTATGAAAGAAACTATTAGAAAAACTAAAAAGTTGTTCATACACAGCAGTTCATTTCCATATGGGCACAGTTCATTGCTTTACAAACATCAAAGCAGCGATATCTCCTTCCAAACGTCACTAAGCATGTCTGAAATAATGCTCGTCGTAACAGCTGTTATTCTCTGCTATTAATCATCTGTTTTGTTTGTTGTTGTTTGATAAGTCGGCTATATACCTTCTGTTCGCAGCCACACATATTTTCATTACTATGGCTACTGATCGATAGGTTGTGGTTTATACAGAATTTAAGTCTATTATGTTGGTTTAAAGATTTAGAATTACGAATGGTGTTACTCCTTCTCGTAACTCGATTCAGAAGTTCACAAACAAATTTAATGAAACAGGCAGTGAGTTTAGGGGTATACCTTCTGAAAGGGCCTGTACATCAGAAGAGAACGTTGAGGGAATAAGACGAATAGGTTTTATTTAAAAAAAATCAATATGACTAAATCTCAGTGCAGTTTGAGAAGACCGAAAACTAATGACATCCTAAAACGTGTTCTTGGGACCATGTTCAGTGCTCATTGACTACTTCCGACCTTAAGTCCCACCAGAAGAGTCACTGCAATAGCTCATCTTTCCTATTAATACAACTCCGCTAGTAAATAAACCTTTGTTTAAATGCCTTCATTTAAACCTAGATTATCTGTTAAAATTTTTGTTTTTGCATTACTTATACCATACATGAGGCTGTTTTCTCAGTTGATGTCTTCTTTACATAAATTAATCAATAAATTTTAACATTATTTTGTATCTTCTCTTTTGTGTTATTTTATTGTAGGGTGGAAAATATTCTTGAACTAGTTTAAGATATATGTGGACCTGGCATTGCTTCTCTATTGCTTGATTTTAATTTAAGGGTGGTTATTCCATTTCATCCCTTTGACTTAAGTAATCGAATTGCAAATGTTTTTTTTTATATCACTTAAGAATAATATTAAATAATTTTAGATTTATAGTCTGTAGGAATTTAGTGTAATTTATTCTTAATTTATAGGGGTGGCTACCCCATTTAAATATTTTTTTTTGTAGTGACCGTATTCTCTAAAAAATACCAAGTACTAAATATGTAAATTGTGAAATTATTTGAGTAGTTTTTGAGAATGTAGGAAAGGTAAATGGATTATTATTTAATTTTGAGGGTAGTTATTCCATTTCATCCCTTTGACTTCAGTAATCAAATTGCAAATAGTTTTATATATCCCCTAAAAATAATATTACATCATTTTTGCTTTATAGCTTGTAGGAAGTCAGTTTAATTCATATTTATTTATTGTATACGGGCAACAATCCCATTTCAACTCCTTTCAATTGTGAATCCAAACCATTCATGAACCCGTTCAAATACACACACATACACACACACATACAATTTCAACAAAATTGGTCCAGATGTTTATGAAGAGTTGAGTGACATACACACGTACAGAAGAATTATATATATTTTAAGATGTTCCATTCAACATTGTACAATATCACCTTAGGCGACCTTATTACTTACGCTCTATATAGAAGTGTTTACTCGGCAAATAATACAAACCTAGCTTCCTTTGTAAAAACAATGCTAAAGCAAGTGTTCTGTGACTTAGGAGTGGACAGAACAAACAAAATCGGAGGGAAGAAATGTTACAAATACACATAAAGGCGGGTTTACACGGAATGACTTTACGTTTTATTGGATAAAACTGAGAGTGTACGGTATACTGCAAATCGTACGTCTTATACCGGGTGTCCCACGAAGAGGTTTAAACGTTTGATTTTGTTTAGTTTGCCTATTAATGCATCGATCTTTTTGAAACTTTACAGAAATCACAAAAGAGGCTTTAAAAATATTCTGTAAAAATTGTAGCAATACAACACTCGCAAAAATGAAATGGTGGAATGATGACATATTTATTAATTTCTCTCTCCAAAAATAACTTTCTTTAGTTGGCACCAGATTTTTTACTGCTTTGTAGTTCTAACTCTCATTGTTGAACAGCTGTTTGATAGAACAATATTGCTTCAGCTATAAAAAACATGACCTAACTTTCTCTAGTGCAGTTTCTAATGAATTTGAGGTTCGCAAAATGGCTTTTACCGTTGAACAAAAAGTAAAGTGATATGCTTGGGCTATTGCTTTTTGTAACGTTACAGAAACAGAGTTAGATAATTTCATGTTGCCTACCCAGGAGTTAAACCATCTAGCAATCCAACAATAACTAAATGTAAAAATCTATTGTTAGAAACTGGTAGTGTTGTAAAAATAGTACTCGAGAAGATCTAATGTGGAAAGAGAAGAACTGGTATGTGGATCAATGCTTTACTCTCCTGGTAAGCCGAAATCACTAAGGAAGGTTGAACTTGAAACTGGTATTCCAAAGTCTTCTGTACGGAGAATTATTTAGAAAAATTACATTAAATTTTTCAAAAGTCGCCTAGTCCATAAACTACTTGAGGATGATCCTCACAGAAGATTGGAATTTTGATCCTGAATCACTGAGTATCATGAGTTCGATCTTGATTGGCATGATCGAATTGTTTTCTAAGACGAGTAAACTTTCTACCGCAATGGTGTAGTGAATAACATAAAATTGTAATTGTTACAACACCAACAATCCCCATATTCTTGAAGGGACTCTACTTAAATCAAAAGGCATTACTGTTTGGGCGGCTGTGAGTTTAAACGGGGTGTTATCTTACGACATTTGGGACAATACAATGTCTGTAATTAGGTAAGCACAAGTTTTAAATCAACATGTCTTGCTTCATTTTATGGTGCCAGAAATGAACCAAGCAATATTCCAACAAGATGGTGCTTCACCTCATTTCGAAAATCCGGTCAAGGTCTTACTAAGTGGCAACCTTAATTAGTCGTGGAAGTAATTTTTTGGATTGGCCACCCCGATCCCCAGATTTAACTGTGTGTGACTTCTTTTTATGGGGTTATCTAAAGGAACATGTTATTCCCACAGCTTCAACAATAATGAGGATTTAAAACACGCAATTGAAGAGGAACTTCTATGAATACCGCAGGATGTCTTTTTAAAAGGGTACGAATAATTTGTTCAGCGCTGTTACCAGTGTGTCGCTGTGGATGGATTACAATTTGAGTAATTTTAGACTTTGGTTTTAAGTTTTCCACTATGTTATAGCCTAGTTTTCTAATCAAAATGCCTTAGATCATTAGAATGTGACAATACAAATATTTTACAAAATCTGCAGTAATTTAATTTAATTTAATAATTTAATTTTTGTTTCAAAATCAGTAATGTATTATTTAAATACTTATTTACAGAATGAGAAAATTAATAAATTTCTCATTAATCCACCATTTTGTTTTTGCAAGTGTTGTAGGCCTACTACTAAAATTTTCACAGAACATTTCTAAAGCCTCTACTGTGGGGTATGTAAAGTTTCAAAACGATCGATCTATTAATGGGCAAGCTAAACAAAATTAAAGTTTAAACCTCTTCTTGGGACACTCCGTATAATCGGAATGAAATTCAAGATTGGATTGAAAGACTGATGGGCGCAAATAGTTACATGTAAACACACGATATGTTAAATTAGTGTACTTTGTGATAGCTCTAAAATGGACATAGTGCTCTCTCAATTTTTTAAATGTATAAATTTGTTAACTTGATTGCTAGGGTAATGGATGCGAAAGCATTAAAGAAACGTCTGTTGGTTCAGTAGGCCTGACCTAAAATTACTTTGTTAAAGTGTTAATACAAAATTACTTATTTAAATGTAGTATTTAACAACAGATATTAAAATTATTAAAACAACGCGGTATATTAAAAATGTTTATGAAGTGAAAACTTATGTAGTCGCACCGAGCACTTTTTGGATGAGGTAAAGTATACGAACTTACGATACGCGAGAAGCTTTGAGTTTTTAGCGAATTTCCATAGCAAAAATGAGCTATTGCAGTGGCCTTTATGGTAAGACCCAAGGTCCGGGAGTAGCAAGTGAGCACCGATCATGGTCCCCAGAACACGTTTTGGGGTGTCATTAAAAATCATATATATATATATATATACATGTGTTCGCACTCTAGCGGCCGCATTTTAAGTCCGATTTGGTTAAAATTTGGTACACACGTTGGTTGTCTACGTCGCCCAGACGAGTTCGTTAGCCAAAAAATCCAACAATCGGAAGCACGTTTTTTGATCGGAAGTAACTATTTTTTGAGATTTTCCTACTAGAATGAATTTTTTCCCACAAAATCTCCACATCCTATTAGTTTTTTCCACAAATATAAATGTAGGATGTTATTCTGCACATTTTGTTTTTTTACGCGACTTTATAGCTCGCCTGTTTCTCCCAAAATCGATCAAAACGTAAAATACCATAGAAGTACTCGGTTCAAAGCCATGTGGTGAATTCTACCGCGGGGTTGACGTGCGAAGCACACAATGCATTGTGTATTGAAGATACTCCTAATACGGTGGTTGGCGTGCGAAGCAAGCAATGTTTTGTGTCTTGCAGATACTCCCAATACGGGGGATGGCGTGCGAAGACACCCAGACACACAGACATACAGACACACAGAAATGCCGAACGGTCGAGTTAAAACGGAGACCTCGCTTCGCTTGGTCAATTACAGTACAGAGGAAGTATAGTGATCGCAACAAAATCGATGTTGAGATTTTTGTGGAAATATCCGTTTTGTCCAAAAAAGTGATTTTTACAAAATGCCTGTCTGAATGTATACAAAGCTACAGAGAAAAATATTCGATCGATTTCAAAAAAATTTGCACGAAATATGTCAAGTAGGACTGTATGACAGCTTGAGACAGCACGAAAAAAGGTTTTGAAAATTTTTGAAAAACAACCCCCTTTTTGGCAAAAAACCCCCCCAAAATAAGCTATTATTTTTTTATAAAAAAAAAAAAACGGCTCTAACTATTTTGATAAAATTTGGCTTATTTGTAGCCCTTAATGTACCCTACCATAGGCAAAAAAAAAAAACAGCATCTTTTTAAAATTTCTTGTTTAGCTAATAATAATAATAACTGATTTTTGGGGTTTTTTGGACAAAAAGGTTGTTGTTTTTCACAATTTTCCAAAACCTTTTTTTCGTGCATGTATACAATCCTAATTCACATGATTAGTGCAAATTTGTTCGAAATCGATCGAAAAGTTTTCTCTCTACCTAATAATAATAATGATATTTGTTACTTACTCACGTAATTTTATGTATCCCCTCTCCTATTTTAATACAATTATGAAGCTACAGTAAATATGTTTAATAATTTAAATATGTTTGTGAGAGAGTATGTGCCAGTTTCTGGTACCGTTTATTTGTATCGCTATACAAACTATACGAGACCAAATACACAAATGTTGTTCTTGCAGTCAAGCACACACCCAGTTTAAATCGAGATAACGATTAATAGATCTGTGCGTTATTGTAAAATAAAATGTATCGAAGTGAAGCGGATCAATGGGAAATATAAGGGTTGTACAGGAAGCGAGAGGGATGAACAGCTTGAGACTTTTAACGTATTGAAGGGTGAACCACAACACGGTCGAGTGGAAAATATATTAAACACACTCTAAAAGAGCAATTTCATACGTATTAACTTTACCTATACAAACTGGCTGTGGAAACTGTAAATACTTTCATCATTTATAACTTAACTAGGGGAAACCCCTGCGTGCTCCGCACGCCAACCCCGTTTTAACCTTCTATACACATAATCATGTTATGTGTTCTTTGTAATAAAGGTGTAGGATTCATAATAACCCCAAAACTAAGATCGTAAATAATGTTAAATGTTCAAATCAAATTATTTCGTATATTTTATAACAGCAGTTATAAAGGTTATATTTTAAACATTTTTTTACAAAAAATTTAATATCATCGGATGTAGGAAATATTTAATCATATTTTTTATACATATTTGATATACCTTTTACCCATGTATAAAAAACCCAAATGTTTTTTCGTATATTTTCAAAATGGGGGATGTTTAAAATGTTTAATGTAAATTCCTTGAAAACCACTAACTAAATAAAAAGTGTAAAGAAACAAAAAAAAATCTTTTTTAATGACAAATATTAAGTTGTTTTTATTATTTACTAGAGAAAACATTTGCGTGCTCCACACGCCAACCCCGTTAGAGCCTTCTATATAGATAATAATGTTGTGCTTTCTTTACAATAGAAGTGTAGGATTAATAATAACCCCAAAGCTAAGATCGTAAATAATGTTAAATGTTCAAATTAAATTATTTCGCATATTTTATAACACCAGATATAATAAAGGTTAAAAGAACCAGCAAGGCACAGGTCTACACCTTAATAAAACCCTAACTTAAAAGTTAGAAGTACAAAAATAATTGCTTCAAAGTTTGAAATCAGCTGTTAATGGAAATATTGGAGCAAACAGCTGTTTCATCTGTTATTCTATTCAATTGGTTGCTATGGTAATAAATGTAAATAAATGTATTGGTTTATCAGTCTATTCCTAACCTAAGGATTTTTTTCTGACTAAATGTACAAATATTGAAGTAAAAAATGTTTTATTAAAATGAATTATAGCCTATGTTACTCAGGGATAGTGTAGCTTTTTATTAGTAAAACTATTTTTTCAATTGGTTCAGTAGTTCCAGAGATTACCCCCTACATACAAACAAAGAAATTTTACCTCTTTTTAATATTAGTATAGACTAAGGTTTCAGAGAATAATAGTGGACCTGGCAATGCTTCGCTATAAGTTTATAAAGGAAATAAGATAGGGGTAGCGTAATAATACACGCCTGAGGTAGTTATAACTGAAGCCACACTACACCCTCAAGTAGAGTAAAAAATGGAATAAAAGTTCGAAACATTTATTATGCTGTATAAACATAAACAAACGTAAACGGATATTGTATTCACCATTACCTTACTGTATAATATACGATGCAGTATATTTAAAGTAAATTATTGTTCTTCAACACATTACAGCATTGAGCTGGTGTTGGCATGGTGTACGAATGTAACTCGCAAGTAATTCATTATTACGATGTCAAAATAACATTTTGCCACCTTTAAAATTAACTACATGCGAAATTACAAAGGATCGCAAGAGGTTTTTGCTTTTTCAAATGTTGAAGATGTGGAAGAGGATGTCCTTCATCGAATCAAACAAGTTATTGAATCATTTAGTAACTTGAGAGGACGATACATGTTTTTCTAATACAGTGCCATTTTGTAGTTTATTATTAAAAATAACTGTTTAAAATGTTAACTGTCTGTTTGGGTGTTGAGAATAGTAAAAAAAGATTGTTAGTATCCCAAGTATATTTAAAGGGGTTCTAACATGGGATAGCAGACAAAACATACACTGTCCCAAGTTAGGAAAGGTATCTCCTAACTTAGGACACCAACATTTTATTGTTTAAACATACTTTGTGAAAGGTATATTGAAAATTGTATTACTAATTCAAAAAGTACCAAGGTAGCCCATAGCGTTTATATATTTAAAAAAATGGGGTCTGCGTCGGATCAGACAGTGGAAGTTATACTACTTTGGCCATTCGTATACTTTCCTATAGTTAAAAAATTTTTCCCAGCCGGGGATCGAACCAGGGATTCTAGCCTGGAAGTCGAGTGCGTTAACCACTCACCCACCGAGACTCTTGAGGTATGTCTCGTAGAGAAAAGGTATAAAAAGGCACTTTCCGGATTTTACTCCTAACGCGTGACGCGGTTTCTCGACCGACACCCCATCCCGATTACAACGGGCTCAAAGAAGTATAACTTCAATATGTCTATTGGAGTATAAAACTGAAAACTGTCCCAATTATGGGTACTTATACGTACGAGATTAAAATTTGCAGAATGCTCCAATGTTTATTTGTTGGATAACAAAATAAAATTCACCCCGATATTTTAATGCTATCATGTTACTTGACTGAAAATCATATTTCTAGTCTTGTTTACAAGGAATTTTCATAAATAAAAATGTATAATCTACAATTTTTGTCACCTATGAATTATAATTTAAACGTTCATGAATGATTTCCTGCAAATTACGAAAGATTACCTTTAAAATTAGATAAAAGATAAGTTATATTGAAGAGGACTGTATGGTACTGTTTCGTCCTGGTAGTGCACACCCTTAATGTTAACAAAGTAGAAAAGGTTCTTTGAAAGTACAAATAGATTACGTTTACACTGAAATGGCGTTGACTTTAGTTTGACATAGTTGAACACTACTTTATATGCTATGTTGAAGTAAACATGTACAGTAAACACTGTTCCAGGCACACAAATGACTTGAATACGAATTCCTATAAAACGGGAGATCGGCGAAGCTATCTCTACATAATTGTAAAATAAAATGTATTGAAGTGAAACGGATCGATGGGGAATGTGCCGAGATCCAAGGGTTCTATATGAAGTGAGAGGGCGGAACAGCAGGAGACTTTTAACATATTGCTTGAAGGGTGAAACACAACTCGCTCTATTGGACAATTTATCAAACGCACGCCAAAAGAGCAATTTTATGTGTATTAATTGCCTATCGTATATTAATACAGCTTTTGCCATGGGTTAGAGGAGGCATGGCGAGCTGATTGCCCTAACATGACTTTTTATGGGAATACGTTATTTGCACCGAGTTGAGACAAATTAAATCGCCATCTTGTTTTTAATGATGTCATATGCACCGACCTCCGACGGATAATAATATAATGTGTGATTAAATATATAACGATGTGTTATGGTGTGTAAGGAAATCTATGAGCCGTAAAGGCGGTATTGGACTTATTTTGGATAATAAATTACAATATGATTTCCTTTTACACTATAACACAATACATTTTCATTTGTCAATATTTCAATTGCCTTCACAATTGCAAGTTTCAAGTTAATATGATTTCCTTATACACTATGATACATTGCTATATATTTTATCTCACATTATAATATCATCCGTCGGAAGTCGGTGCATATTGCGTCATCAAAAACAAATTAGCGTCGTCATACATCGCAACTCGGTGCAAAAATGTAGTATCATAAGAGCCAAACATGGGAGTATCGGCTCGCCATGTCTACTGTTTAGAATTTTTATCTTGAAAGACATTAAAGGTAGGGTATATGATATTTAAAAATATATAATAGATTTCACCCAACTTAAGATTAAAAAAATGCGTTGTCCAAATGCCGTAGTCCAAATTTAAAAACAATATTAGGAATGTATTCCACGTCAATACAATAACACCACAACACATACACAAAAACACACACAGTACTATGGACGATATTTTAAAATTACGTTTTGCGAAGAATATAAACACTTCGCGTCTTCTGATCAGGTAAATAAATACAAACTAAGTCCTACGCCTAAGCCTCTCAGAGCGCCTAACACTGGTTAAATTAGTATTAATATTTAGGTATTAATGTTTTTTTAGAAAATCTAGTTTTTGTACAATTGTTTTGGCTTTATTAGGACAGTTACTTATAGAATGTGTAACCCCAATCTACTTTATATCCACACAATATTCTATCCCCACTAAGTCTACATTGCAGCACACCACCTCAGGCTGAAGCGAGTTATTTCCACTCGATATTTCTATAACAAAGTGTTTGCCCCGACAAATACATCCCTCGTTGTTTCCATACAAACAGTGTTAAGAAATCTAAAATATATTCAGCTCTTGTGTTTCCGTCTGGGTGTAAAGCTCTCAATACGTGGATGCTTCGAGTTCATTGTTTATTCGCGAAACAAGATTCGACGCAGCTCTACCCAAATTACTGTGGCAAATGTTTATGCAATGCATTTATTTGTTCTTGTACGATTATAATTTAAAAACTGCTCTACCGGTTTTACGTAGTTTTCTGTCAGCGTCGGGATAGAAAATTACTGGCTCCCAATTTAAAAACAAAGATCTTTCATTTAGTATAAGGTAATGCAACTTGATATACAAAATTGTATTGTAAGTTTAAATATACAAGGTGTTTCACAAACTCTGCAAATAGTTTTAGATGTCGATTCTGAACCAAATGCAAATCACAATATTATTATTAAAATACCAAAAAGTTCATATTTTTTCACAAACCCTTCATTTTGATTGTTCACTTGTCAATTTTTACTAAAAACTAATTAATGTAACAAGTTGAAATTTCGCATAGAGTTTTGTACCATAAAGTCCAAACAGCAAAACATAACAATAACAAGAAAAACAAATACACGTTTGGAAAACCATCAAGACACGAAGTCGTCTTTTCTATTGGATCACATGTTTTTAACCGAATTTTTGAAGAAAATAAGACCTATTATACTCGACCCAACTTGAAAAAGATTGGTCGGAGGAGGGTAGGACTTCGTTTCTATAAGATTCAGACCATGTGGAGACGACACCCAAAATTCATCATTTATGTATACGTATTCATTTATATTTGTGTATTCTGTATGTTTTATTCCCGTATTGATAAGTGGCTTCGAAATTGCTAATTCTTTGGTGAAAGGGTCCTAGTATGATTTTTCACATAATCCAATTAAAAATGCCGGAGTTATACCTTTTAATCGTTTTTTTTTTTTTTTTAAAGGTTTGAGGAAAATATAAGCCCGAGTATAATTTGTGTGTTATATCATTCGAAAGGCAATTAAATTTACTATAATCCTGTGAAAAGGTATTTCAGGTGCACTTCCTGTAACAAGGAACGAAATTCGTAGGGAACTCCCAAAATAAGATTTTTTCATTATCCATGTAAGTTAATTGCGCAATTTATTCCACTCATAAGCCCGAGTGCAATTTGTGAGTTATATCATTCGTGAGGCAATTAAATTTACTATAATCGTGTGCAAAGGTATTTTAGGTACAGTTCCCGGAACAAGGAACAAAATTCATAGAAAACTTCCGATAAAAGATACAGAAATAACGAAAAAACCATGTTCTTGGTCATTAAAAAAGAAAATTTTCATCATAAATAATTTCCTCATAAATAATTTTCAACGGTCGCCATTTTGAACAGTACACAAAATCGCAAAGAAAAGAAGCTGTCTTTTTAATAAAAAAATTAAAGTATAACCGAGTTATGGAGAAATAATTAAATATGGGCTATTATATAGTGCTTAAACTAATAAAGGAAAAATGCAAGAAACTAACATTTCGTCAATAAAAAATTGAATTTTTCGTCTCCTGTGAATTCTACATTAAACATTATAAATGACCTCCACTTTGAACTGGTGGTTTGAAAATTTGTATTAGTTTACTAGCCTGCATGCTACAAAACTCATCAAAAATTACGACTTAGTTTATCAACATTTATTGTCAAGATTTATTATTATTTATCAAATTATGTTAAATTATTATGTTGAGATAAAAATAATTGACAAGTAAATAATTAAAATAATTTGATCACGCAGCTGAATCGCTAACGTTGAGCGAATTTCCAAAATAGTTTTATATGTTGTAGGGTTTCAACTAACTAACGAAGGCGCTGAATAGCTGCCTCCGTGGACGAAATAGTTGAATTTGTTTGCACCTCAGCCTCCAGCCCTGGCTCAAGCGTTGCTTCGTCCCGCTCGCTTTATGAGTTTTCACCTCGACCTTGCGCCAACGAAGTATGGACTGCTTCGCTTCGCTCGCAGCGAACACACTCGATGTTTATGATACTTTAAGGTATTTCATAGTATTTTACATTTTGATAGATTTTGGTGGAACCATTGGGCTCTAAGGTCGTGTAAAAAACTTGCACAATAAACTCCTGTACTGATTTTTACTTTCTTACTATACTATAGTATAGAGAAAGTAGGGATAGTGATCGCAAAAAAAAATCGATTTTGAGATTTTTGTCGAAATATCTGTTTTATGACCCCCTGAGTCCAAAAAAGTGTTTTTTACAAAATGTCTGTCTGTATGTATACAAAGCTAGAGCGAAAACTATTCGATCGATTTCAAAAAAAAAAAAATTGCACCAGAAATGTCAAGTAGGCCTGTTAATTGCACGAAAAACGGTTTTGAAAAATTTTGAAAACAACCCCCTTTTTGCCAAACCCCAAAAAAAGTTGTTTGAATTTTTTTATAAAAAAACGGCTCTAACGATTTTGATAAAATTTTACTTTCTGTATGTAGCCTTTAATGTATCCTACCATATGCAAAAACCCGCATCTTTCTAAAAATTCTCGTTTAGCTAATAATAATAATAATAATAACTGATTTTTGGGGTTTTTTTTGCCATAAAGGGGGTTGTTTTTCAAAATCTTTTTTCGTGCCTCTCTACACAGGCCTAATTGACGTGTTTGGTGCAAATTTGTTCGAAATCGATCGAGTAGTTTTCTCTCTAGACCACTGCTTCCCAATCTGTGGTACGCGTACCACTAGTGGTACGCAAAGGCCACTGCGGTGGTACGTGGTGACGTTCTGAGTACGAGTATTATATGTAGGTATTGTTTGGGCTGGTGCGTCAGCATTACTTCACGGCCCACACAGAGTCAGACGGCTGTCGAGAAGGCAAGTAATGACACGTTTGTTTGAGCTGTGACCTGAAGTTTTCGTGTTTTTGTCTGACACAAACTTTGAATTGAAGAATTGCTTTGCAGATGAACTGTAGCCGTGGAAGTGGGCGTAATTGGCAGATATATTTAAAGCTCAACCAAGCCCTGCAAGGAAATTATAATACTCCTTTTCGGGTTCATGATAGAGTAAGGGCTATGAAAAAGAAGCTGAATCAAGCAACAAAAGAAGCCGAACAGAAAAAGGTATCATTGTTTCCAACTCTCGAGAATTTTGTTGAAGAAACAAACTAGGTCCGGCACTGCTGACAGACATCAAAACACACTGTCTTGGTGTGATTCAAAGCAACCTATATTTTCCTGAAGACTTCAGCAAATATTCCTGGATCCAAAACCCTTTTGCTGATGTAGAAAAAGCACCATAAAACTTTACTGCGAAAGGAAAGGAATAGTTGTCTGAACTAAATTGTGACTAAAAATTACAGCAAACATTTTCAAAAATGTCCCTTGTGGACTTTTGGGTTGAAAAGCGTGCGGAGAAGTACCTGACAAAGCGGTTAAATTTTCACTTCCATTCACAACTTCTTACTTGTGCATTTTCACAATGCATAGACAGCATTTTTTTTAATTGTGTATCTGAAGAACAAATATCGGAATAGACTTATCAATGTGGAAAATTATCTTCGTTTAAGACTGAGCAATCTTAGACCAGACATTACCAAGTTGGCTTCTAATCTTCAAGTTTTGTATTATATTTTTGTTGTATTATTTTACAGTATAATGTTTTTATTTTTTATTTTCAACTTACGGTATGAATTCCTTGTTCATATCATTTAATACAATATTATAACACTACACAGAATTTTATTTTGCATACTTATCGTTAGAAAATGGGTTAGTTATGTTAGTAAAATAATAAATAATAAACAATTATTCCATCCATAATTACCTCCACGTGACTAAATGGTACACAATATATTTTTGTCTTGTGAAGTGGTACGCTAGGGAAAAAGGTTGTGAAACACTGCTCTAGATAATAATAATTAGTTAACCTCCTACTTTAATAAATCACCTCTCCTGTCCCACCTACAATTATGAAGTAACAGTAAATCTATTTGTGAGAAAGTATGTGCCAGTTCCTGGATGAATACCTAACAAAGTTTCATCCTAGTACAAAAAATCTCAAAAAATGCTTCCGATTGTTGGATTTTGTAGTCTAACGTACTCATCCGAGCGACTAATTAAACCATCGTGTGTATCAAATGTGGACCAAAACGGAGGTAAAATGCGGCAGTTAGAGTGCAAACACATATATACATAAAGTTTTTAATGACACCACGATGGAGACCACGATGGGTGATCATTTACTGTACCCAACCCTAGATCTCACCATAACAGTCCCTGCTATAGCTCATATTTCCTTTTGAAATTCGCTAATAACACATTTATAAACAATTTTCTTTGTAATTATACAATTAATTATTGTGCAAGTATGAGACAAATTATTGAATATATTTGCAGTATCAAGACCGGAACCTTCAGCACAGGTATACAATGCTTGACACAGCATTAAAAGTTTTATGAATATCTCGTTAGTAGTTTTAAGATTGTAAGGAAAGGGCAACTAAGTTATACAAGTTCTAACTATACTATAAAATAAGAAAAGACGTAAATTTTTCTATCCACTAAGAAAAACTAACTTATTTTAGCTTCGCAATAAAAATTGTGCATCTTATAACGCAAGCACGCCGCAGTTCTGGCGGTCTTTTGGCCAAGGTACTGTCGATATTTTCTCTATGGTTTAGCCGACGTACGTAATAAAAGGTGACAAAAACAGGTTTAGTCGAAATTTCGTTTGTTCAATTCAAACAGTTTTCGTATCAAAACTGCAATATACGGGGAGTCTCACAACCATTCTACCAAACTTTACCATTTTATTCTGTAGATCAAAACTAGCAAATAATACAACATAACATGACATGTGTCCTATCTTGTTTAGTTTAGAAGTTGTCTGTGTGTATGTGATTTATTTGGAAAAAGATATTATCTCACGCGCGGTTTAAGATAAATTCATGAAACTCAGCTTGAAAGTTTAACACATTGGTTTACACAAACATGCAAAATTGTATTTTGCTGAAATTATCCGTTTCAAGATGGCAGCGGTTCAAACTTTCCAAAGTTTAATATCTAAAAAAACTAAAGACTTACGAAAAAATGTTAAGATACAAAGACTCTAAACAAATCCAATAGTTTATTATAATTTTGTATCATTGGGGTAACTGAGAAAATACAATTGTGGCGAAAGTAGTTTCCATGATCACTTTCAGTGAATGTAGTAATCACAGAAAACTACTTTCACCTTGAACCATTGTATTTTCTCAGTTATTCTTGACTCGATGATATTAGTATTGACTACAACAATACAGAAAGAAATTTGATTTTAGTAACCGATAACTCGGTTATCTATCGAGGGGGGGGGGGTGCATTAAAACTTTTAAATGTCCGCCATTTTTAAAGTGTACAAAAAAGTTCTGCTTTTTTATACAAGGGTGAAATGTTACTTAATAAATGTTTACACTAAATTTGAGGTCAATATCATTTCTATTTCCAAAGATATTAAGTGTTTAGTAAAAAATACAAAATGGCGGATAATTTGAAAACCTATAGTATTTCCGGAAATATGTTTATTAAAACTTTTATTTATTATTTTCGCCTATAGAATTTTGTCTGGTGAAATTTGGAGCAGTATTTTTCAGACACCTGTATACGGACGTTTGATTGAGTTGATTATATTAGCTCGTGGATCACTGAAGATGTCGATATTGACGAAGAAACGTGTTTCAGTAAATACACGTAACTGTCAGAATCTGTGTTCAAGTTTAATTTTGTCAATTCTTCAATTGCTGTTTTGGAAATTTTGAAAAATCTTGTCGAAATACAACCCATGTGACCGCTTAAAACAGGGGTTCTCAACCTTTCATTCTCTGTGTCCCTCCTTTGAAAACTGATGTGGAGCCATGCCTCCTCCCTTACAGTGAATACTATACAATTTTTAAACATTTAAGTATTCAGTGCCCCTTCCCACCACCATATGTGGTTAATTAATACAAGTACTACAATTGGAATTTTAAACTAAGGCTGGTTAGGATAGCTTAAGCTGGTTATTAAATGAAAATATAGATAACATTTAAACACAAAATTTAATATTACTACACATAACTTTATTTTGAACATTTATTATTATAAGAGCACTAGTGGACCCGGCAATGCTTTGCTATTGTTTGATTTAATTTTAAGGGTAGTTATTCCATTTCATCCCTTTGTCTTAAATAATCGAATTGAAAATGTTTTTTTTTATATCAGTTAAAATATTAATACATAATTTTAGTTTTATGGTATGTAGGAATTTAGTGCATTTTTTTTTTTTATAGCTACTCTATTTAAATATATTTGTTAGTAGTGACCATGTTCTATAAAAATAATAGTACTAATATGTGTAAATTGTGAAATTTAGTGAAATTAGTTGAGTAGTTTTTGAGAATATAGAAAAGTAAGTGTTTGGATTACTATTTAGTTTTATGGGTAGTTATTCCATTTTATCCCTTTGACTTAAGAAATCAAATTGCAAATAATTTACGTAATTTTAGTTTTATAGCTTGTAGGATGTTAGTTTAATTTATATTTATTGTAAAGGATTAGCAACCCCATTTCAAAACCTTCGACTTTAGTAATTTTAACATCTAAACACTCCTGGAAATGCTAAACTGTGAAAGTTTTAGTGAAATCGGTCTAATAGTTTTTGAGTCTATAGAGAACAGAAAAACAAAGAAACAAAAAATCATTTTTATATAGAGAGATATGAAATCAAAGAACTAAATAACTAGGATCTATTATAGGTTTTCATTTAATACCAGTCATTTTCGCAACATTAATGAGAGGGCTGGCACTGTTTGTCCTTGACAATATTTTGAATATTTTATTTTTTAATACACTCACATCTCCCTTGAAATTCTTCTACGCCCCCTAGGTTAGATCCCCTGGCTTAAAACAACGTACTAGTTTAATCAAAATCGTATAGGCAGCTTTTTAGTTAAATTGTAATAACCAGAGGTATGAACTTGATATTCCATAAGCACGAAGTATATAGGCCACACGTCAGTTAGTATTTAAACCACCGCCAGCGCCAGGAGCGGTCACAAGATTGTCTTGAAACGACGTAATATTAGGAAACTCACCTTGACAGCCGGGAAAACAAGGGTTGTGTCGTGCATTAAAAGCATCAACCCTCCTTTAGGGGTAATGTTTAGTGTCTCCGTTAGGGGTTGAAACAGCAACAAATGGCCTGTAAAAGCAATGTCATGCTATATCGATGTTATATCTTCACTCGGGGGTTGCGGACGATTTGGCCTTGATAATGTCATTGTGAGGGAGGCATTAGAAGGTGTTAGTATGCTCATGCTCGTTAGTTCAACCTAATTAGAAGGGATTAAAGTGATTAGGTCGAAACGTGGACGGAATAAAAAGTACTGCATAGTAGATGGTGTTTCGGAACTTCAGTGACAACATAAAGAGTCGAAAGTTTTTTTTAATTTTCGTTCGCGTTTGTGTTGTTTGTAATAATGTTTATAAAACAAAAACACATGGACTATTTACTTCAAGATTTTAATACAGTAATAAACAAACTTTGAACTAGTAAATAAAATAATATGATCTAGCAGCTGAACCACTGACTTGAGTTGAATGAATTTATAAAATTAAGTTATAAGTTTTAGGGTTTCAACCATTTGGGAAATTAGTCTATTCATGAAGGCGCTGAATTGCTGCCTACGGGTACGAAATATATTAGTAGAATTGGTCTGCACCTCAGCCACCAACCCCGTTTCACCCTCTACTTCGTTCCGCTCGAAGCAGAAAACTCGCAATTGCACCCGGACCTTGCGATCTCGTATCAAAAGCCCCCCCCCCCCACCCGTAGATTTGAACCACGTATTTTTGTGATATTTAGGGTTTGATCGATTTTGGTTGATCTAGACGGGCTGTAATATCGTGTAAAAGACAAAACGTGCAGAATAATCTCCTATATTTATTTCTTTTTTAGCTAAAACCCCAAAACGTTTCATTCTAGAACGAAAAATCTCAAAATATTGTTACTTCCGTTTAAGAAACGTGCTTCTGGAGTTTTCTTTACTAACTATATGTTTTATGTGTTTAACCAACTATTTGGGAAAATTGTCTACTCACGAAGGCGCTGAATAGCTGACTACGCGTACGAAATATATTACTAGAATTTGTTCTGATCTCAGCGGAAACAATCGCTTTGCTAGTTTTGAGACCGACCTAGCGTCCTCGGATTATAGACTGCTTCGCTTCGCTCGCAGCTGACTAACTCCCTTTTTATGGTATTTTACGTTTCGATCGATTTTATGGGACCAGACAAGCTATTAGGTCGTGTAAAAAAAATGTGCGGAATAATCTCATATATTTATTTGTTTAGATACAAACCCAAAAGTGTCATTCTAGTACAAAACAATCTTAAAAAATGATACATCCAGTCAACAAACGTGCTTCCGTAACACGTGAGTGACTTAGAAAACAATCGTGTGTAAAAAATTTGAACCAAATCCTGTCAGTAGAGTGCGAACACGTTTACATTATAAAATATGACGCGTTCTGTTGACAATGACGGTGCTCTTTAACTATTTCCAACCATAAGAGCGACTATCTATGTGGTGACTATCCAATAAGAGTGGTCTTGGTCAATGTTTTTTCACTTGTAATTTAATTAAATATAGCTTGCTGAGGAAGTGTGTAAGCGGGAAAAAAAAATATTAATAATTACACCACTGTAAGCTGCAAAATAAGAATTAAGATTGTTTTCAATGTCGTATACACGAGGTATTCAATCTGTTAATTCAATAATTGCAGTAAAACCGTACAAATATCTGGAGCGATCAGGGTAGCTCTGTTGGCAGAGCATTACGACAGAAACTTAAAGGTCCCGGGTTCAATTCCCGGTCTTGGTCTATGATTTTCACTTGTAATTTAATCATAAGAATGACTTCAACAGCTCATCTTTCCTATTGAAATTCTCTAATGATATAATTTGTTTCAAAATGAGGGTCGTAACAAACATTTTAATTGTAACACCGTAATAATATTATTTTCATATTATTTCTGTTGTACTTTTATAAATTACCTAACATCAACATGTGTTATTCAAATAGCTGTTTACACGGTCGAAGAGTTATCAAACGACGCATTAACTACACGAGCCAAGAGAGATCGATACGTTATTTCGATATATAATTACGCCACCAAGCTTTTTAAACTAGTTTAACGTTCAATCTTTGTTTCAGTATTGAAGGCGGTCGTTCAGTACCATCGTCAGCCAAGTCATCTAAAATTGATTAGTGCAATCGCACTCACGTTTAACGTCGATTTCTATACTAATATTATAAATAGGTAAAGTTTGGTTTTTTGTTTGTTTGTATGTAGGGGCTAATATCTGGCACTACTGAACCTATTGAAAAATAGTTTTACTAATAAAAAGCTACACTATCATTGAGTAACATAGGCTATAATTCATTTCGATAAAAACCTTTTTTTATTTCAATTTGTAAATTTAGTCGGAACAAATTCTTAGGTTGGGTATAGAATGATAAACCAACACATGTATTTACATTTATTACCATAGCAACCAATTGAATAAAATAACAGATAATATAATAATTGTTTGCTCAAATATTTCTATTAACAGCTGATTTCAAAATTTGAAGCAATTATTTTTGTATTTCTAGCTTTTAGGTAAGGGTTTTAAAGTGTAAACCTGATCCTTGCTGGTTCTTTTAACCATTATTATAACTGCTGTTATACAATATAAGAAATAATTTAATTCGAACATTTAACATTATTTACCATCTTAGTTTTGAGGTTATTATTAATCCTGCACCTTTATTATAAATAAAACATAACATATGTTTTTATAAGGTTTCTTTGGGGGTTGGCGTGCGGAGTACGCAGGGGTCTCTCCTAGTATGAAATAAGCAGATGGATGTACAAATGCTTCATTAAATTAACAATACAAAATCAGTACAATTGAATGTTTAAGAGATCTTGGGGTTCAAAGTTTTAAATTTACCTCATAACTGGTTTTTCGCAACCCTCGTGATTCAGTAAGACATAAATGAAATATTTAAAAAAAAATACCGTGTGTTTCAAAATGAATATCGTTGTTTTACGGCTGTGTAGTATTCATTACATTTAACGTTAATTATAAATAATACATCAAATGAAAGAACATCTCAATCAATTTTGTTGGAACTCTTGTACCCATACGCATGCACTGTTTCGTCTGTTTTCCGTTAGAAAGAGGTAGTAGCAAAGATAGCGACTAGTGAACAGAAAGCTTTTTGTGTTTTACAGTTGGCAAGAAATGAATATGTAGTTACGTTCAACGTATGTTCCGTTTTTAAGTTGAAATGAAATCCTGCAAGTGATAATAACATCCGTGGATGGTTTCATCAGTTTGAAGACAAAGGATGTTTTGCAAAGGGAGGAGACGGTGCGACCAAGAGTGACTGAAGAGCGTGTGAACGAGCGAGAAACAGGATTGAAGCAGTTGTTGCAACAATACTCCAGACACACTGAACAAGGTTTGGGACGAACTCAGCTATCAAATCGAATGGTATGATGAATCGGCTCACATTGGACACTTGTAGAAAAAACTGTGTCATTTGCTCTTTCTTTTGATGTACTATTTATAATTGTAAGTTAAATGTAATAAATACTACAACGCCTTAAAAACCCGATATTTATGTAGAAACACCCGGTACTAAACAATTTTACACGAATTTTTCTTATTCTCGGTTTAGGCTAATGAAGGATGATTGATAGTTATGGAATGATGAACAAATATTGAAAATAAGATTAAAACGGGTTATTTGCAAATAAATAGAGTCTTGGTTGGTTTGTGTTAAGTAAATAGATGAAAGATATTCAGTGAATAGTAAAGTTTTAGTCTTGCAGATAGGTAGGTCTTGCCTGTAGGTTTGATGTAAAGTTAACTCACCCAACATGTTAGAACATGTATATGACACTTTGGCAGTGCTAGATATAATTGTGTGGTACTTGCATGTCATGACAGCAGGTGTGGTAACAAATTAATTTATCTTGATGGCCCAACGGTTAAATCCTCAAGTGGATTTAATCATGGAACCTTTACGTTTTGGTAGATTTTATAGGAACCTGACGGGCTACAAGGTTCTGTAAAAAAACAAAATTTGTAGAACAACATCCTATATTTATTTGTTCAGACAAAATTCCAAAAACGTTTCTCTCTATCACGAAAAATTGCCAAAAGTTGTTACTTCTGGTCAAAAAACGTGCTTCCGGTTGTTGGATTATTTTGGGAAACCAACTCGTCCGAGCTACTTTAAAACCACCGTGTGGACCAAATCGGAAAAATGAGGTCGGACACATACACATACACACATATATATATAAATATATATACATTTTGTAATTACACGCCAAAACGTGTTCTAGGGACCACTCATTGACCACTCCGAACCTTAGGTCTCACCATAAGAGTCACTGCTATAGCGAATATTTTCCATGGAAATTCGCTAACTCTTTGAAGCGGATTGAATAACCAGTACCCATTTTATTGGAGTGTAAACTTCTTTAGGAGCACCAAACACTTTTTTGGATGAGGTCAAATATACGAACTGCGGTACGTACTTAAAGTAAAACGCTTTGCGTTTTTGATTTCGTCTATGATTTCTTATTCTTCATTGGTTTACACACGTAATAATATAAGCCACAAGTTTAATGTGCAACAGCTGATCGTAAAACAAGAAGAAATCGACGAAATAAAATAGGCAGTGGTAAATACCTGAATGGATTTAGTCACCGATGAAATGTGCTTCCTCAATTTGTGTTAAATAGTTTACTTGGTGATACCTCTAAAATGGACATAATGCTTTCTAATTTTTTTTTAATTATCTATTTGGTAATGAATGTAAATGCATTAAAGAAAGGGATGTTGGTTCAGTATAGGAATAACCTAAAATTATGTTTTTTTTTATTATTACATCTTTTTAATGTTACTTCAAAATTTTGTAAGTTGTGTTAAATTGGTGCTGTCTCTAAAATGGACATAATGCTTTCTCATTTTTTTTAAATAACGATTTGGTAATGAATGTAAATTCATTACAGAAACGTTTGTTGGTTCAGTACAGGCCTAACCTAAAATTATGTTTGTTTATTATTAGAATTTAAACAATCTTGTTTATGTAATTTTTTAGATTTCAATTTTAAACGTGGCAAGATAAAAATAATGATCTAATTTCTGACTAAACTAATATAACCAAAGATTTATATTCATGCAATTTTTTACTTCTGTCGGCAGTCCTACTACTGGTTTTTTTATCAGTTCTATAACTGTTATCATTTTTTGAGGTGGTTTCATTAAAATTTGGTTAGCAAAAACAGCAGGTGTTGTAATGCAACTGTAAATGAAAATAGGCCCACTTTCTGACTCGACTGCAACACAACTTTTATTTCTGTAAATATGTCTATTTTAAAATCAAAACACAATAATGCAAGTACAATTAAACCGTTTTTACCTTTAAACATATGATGCGTTTTTTATCCACACAAACTTTACAGCGAGGGACTTAACTAATAATTTCTGTTTCAGATAAATACATTCCCCTATACATTTCAGAGGCCGATTATATTTTTATATCTCTGAAAATAATTTGTACATCTGCAGAGTTGAGCGAACGACCCCTGCTAAACGTCCCCCGCTTGATGGGATTAACGCTTGCCGGCTTATCTCCGTGGGGCAGATTGTAAATAATCTTCCGTCCTGTTGGATACATCCATTGGCAGGGAAATTTAAAAATCCGATATTTTATATTTACAGTTGGAGGGAAACAGGGCTCGTTAAATACCCAACATTAAGCGATGATTTAAAATTATAATTGTTTAATTTGGAGAGTAAAGATTTGCACAATATACACATTTGTGTTGTTAAATCTTTTTTTTATAGCTCACACTAACATCACGTATGTTTTCCGTTTACCAGGATTGGCTCACCCAGTGATTAAGTGATCTGATTAAATATATATATACAGGATGATTTAGGAAGGAACAGGAACACTTTCAGGACGTGTGAAAATAAAGAAAAAAAGTTCATATAAACATACGTTAGGAAATGCTTCGATTTCCAGTTATCCACAGTTTTATTTTTTTTTTCAAAATACTTAATATCTCTTGATGTAGGAAATATATGGAACGCAAATTTTGGGTACGTTTTTGGTATGGCATCTTTTACCCATATACAAAAAACCAAAACGTTTGTTCATATATTTTCAAATTGGCGGCGGTTTAAAATTATTAGTGTTAATAACTCTCTGAGGAGGCACCTCCACCTAATGGGGCTGGAGAACAACCCATTATGTCGAAGGTGTGGAGAGAAGGAGGAAACTTCTTTCCACGTTCTATGCGAATGTGAAGCCCTCGCATCAATGAGGCAGAAATATCTGGGACAAGGATACCCTGACACCAGTTATATACGAGAAGAAGGCCCCCATGGATTCCTTCGTTTCGCAAAAAGGGCGGGTTTGATGTGAACTGCTGCCTGGACATGGGCACAGAGGACCTCATGGTTTAGGTGCAATGGGTCCCGGTGGTGGATCACACAAACCCCCTAATAATAATAATAATAATAATGATATTCCGTTTCATCCCTTTGAATCAAGTAATCTAATTGTAAATAGCTTTTTTATCCCTTAAAAATAATGTTACATATTAAATTATTTTAACTTTATAGCTTGTAGGAAGTTACTTTAACTTATATTTATTGTATAGGTGTAACAACCCTATTTAAACCCCTTCTAAATGTGAATCTATACCATCCAGGGATCCACTCAAACATACACAACAAAATTTCATAAAAAAAAATGCCAGCCGTTTAGGAGGACTTCAGAGACATACAAACGTACAGAAGAATTGCATACAGGGTGTTTCACGAAGATATGCAGATACTTCGGGAGCCCATTCTACATGTAAAAGTAAAAAAAAGATCGCATAAACATAGGTCCGAAAAAGCTTCGTTTTCCAGATATCAGCCAAATTAAAAAAAAAAATTATGTACATATGTAGAGAAATATTTTAATTGATTGAGTTCAACCTTCGCATGAAGTTTAATATAACAATGTTTTATCTTAAGAAAAATAAGCGATTATATCAAATCTTGTGTTTCAAAATGGCGGCTGTTTGAAAATGTCAAACCTAAATTACAAAAAAACCGTACATTTTAACAAAAAATATCAGGTCTCCTTTTTTTGTAGCCCTTTTCATTACCTATCGGATGGTGTAATTTTAAAAACGATCGAATGAAGGATAATAGTTAAGTTACTAGGGGAGACCCCTGCATGCTCCGCACGCCAACCCCCAATGGAACCTTCTAAAAACAAATGTTGTTTTATTTATAATAAAGTTATATGATTAATAATAATAACCTCAAAATTAAGATAATAAATAATGATAAATGTTCAAATCAAATTATTTTTTATATTTCATAACAGCAGTTATAATAATGGTTAAAAGAACCAGCAAGGCTCAGGTCTACACTTTAAAACCCTAATCTAAAATTTAGAAATACAAAAATAATTGCTTCAAATTTTGAAATCAGCTGTTAATGGAAATATTGAAACAGACAGCTATATATTATCTGTTCTTTTATTCAATTTATTGTTATGGTAATAAAAATGTAAATACATCCGTTAGTTTATCATTCTAGGCCTAACCTAAGAATTTTTTCCGACTAAATTTACAAATATTGAAATATAAAAAGGTTTTTATCGAAATGAATTATAGCCTATGTTACTCAGGTAAAGTGTAGCTTTTTATCAGTAAAACTATTTTTTCAATCGGTTCAGTAGTGCCAGAGATTACCCCCTACATACAAACAAAAAAACAAACTTTACCACTTTATGATATTAGTATAAATGTATGAAGAGTTAATAGGACAGCCATACAACCTTCCAAAAAACACACTTATAAGGTTTCTCTATGTGTGTGTCAACGTGTATCTTTTATAGGTTAGTAAGTAGCAGAATTTATTTAAAAATATAATTTACTTTAACTGCCATATTATTTTACAGAACAGCTGTTTTATGTTTTTAATTTATTTATTTAATACCAAATGTTTTAATGTAAACTGCAGAACAGCTGTTTTATGTTTTTAATTTATTTATTTAATACCAAATGTTTTAATGTAAACTGCAGAACAGCTGTTGTATGTTTTTAAATTCTCATGTATTTCTAATGGGGATTTTTCGTTTTTCGGGGATCTCAAAAACCCCTTAGTTTTTAATTTTAGAAAAAACTTATATTTTTCCCTCGTTCCTTGAATCGATACCTTTAATTTGACACCTCTCTCATCATCCTCCGATTTACCAAATTCCCACAATTTTGAATCTAAAATTTTGCTTACAGAATTATATATAAGGATGTGTAATAATTGGTTTGTTCAACCCGGCATCCTATAGCAACACTGTAAACACACAACAATATTGTATGTGTATATACTGTTATTATCTGTAACTTAGCTATTATCCTTCATCCGATTGTTTTGACAGTTAGTTACACCATGCGATAAGGAATATAAATGGCTACAAAAAAGGTGTCTCGATACTTTTTCTTAAATTGTACTGTTTTTGAGTAATTAAGGTTTCAAATTTTTAAACAGCCACTATTTTGAAACGCACGATTGGATATAATCGCTTATTTTTCTTGAGATGGATCATTGTTAGGTTAAACTTCATGCCTAGTAAACCTGGAACTGGCAGAGGGTCATATATAACCCTCTCTCAGGCGCAGCACGCAACAATTTCGAACATTTGCGAAAATTTGCATATATTTGCATAATCGATAATTTAACCCACTTAGAGTCATCCAATCGTTATAAAACTGGCACCATTGGAAAGGAAATGAATTAAACTTTAATTTTTGTGTTTACAACTTTTTCGTAAAACGTATATTTAGATACGTAATCATCGTTTTAAACTCAATCAGTCAAACATTTCTGTTGATATGAAATGGCGGATACTGGAAAACGAAGCATTTTCGGACCTATGTTTATTTACCTTTTTTCTTCACTTTTATATGTAGAATGAGCTACCGAAGTTTCTGCATATCTTTGTGAATCACCTTGTATTTATACAGATAGGAAAATGGGAGGTATTAATATGAAGTGTTCGGCCGTAATTTTGGATAAACCCTAACCGCGTTTAGATTTAATTTATAGTTTTAAATTTTCAACCAGTTGAAATGTAACTAAACTACTTTGAAAAAGAATTGAACAACTCTAGAATCAATTTTATTTGGACCATCAAAACATTTTTACTCGATGGGTCATTTTTGAATGCGGTAAATTTCAATCTAAAAGGTAGTTTTTCTACTCTGTTTAACTAACTCCTTGTACATAAATTATAAAAAAACCTAATAATTTTGACGCGTGTTGCGGTGTCTTAAGTTTTCCGTGATGTGCAAGAAAGTGGAAGCGTGTTTGTTTTCAATTACATCACTTTCGAATTAAAAACTCGACGCGAAATTAGTCCTTCAATAAAGTGCACGCGAAAGTGGAAGTTTAAGACGCCAGAAAATGAACAAGGACAAAAAGATATTTGGAATAATTAAACCCGCTATTTATTACACAGGGGTTGTTGGAGTAAGAAGTCAGAAGGGTGGGTAGGGCACTTGAAGGTAAGGGTTGTAGAGAGATAGGGGAGGAATAAATAATAAAACAAACAGTGAGACGCTAAGGGTGTACATGTCATGGTGGTGAATGTCTAAGAGCGGCCACGTTTAGCGAACACGTTTTTATGCATTATTTAAAACATGAACGATGTCGCGTACGACAGCTGGTGTGATTCAGTACATTAAAGTAAACCTTTAGGGCAGCTTTATTGAATCATTATTTTATAGCATTATAGAAATCCGGTAAATAGAGTTATTCCGTGCTAGAGGGGCCAGGGAGGTTGCTATGGGGGGAGGCAAGGGTTCGTCGCCCCCAATAATCTTAAAATCCAAAAAGTTAGGAAATTTGAGATTTTGAAAAAAGTTTGGGTTTGAGTTTCGAAAGTTTTTGTTGTTAATTACCAACTTTCACAAATAATGAGCAAGTTATAATTTCCAATCCAAAAATGTTGGGCAAATCCAAATATTTCTGTACTAAATAAATACGATGTTCTGGGAAATTTAGTTTCAACCCTTGTGGCAACACTGACTGTCACTAACATGCGATGCACTGCTCCAGGCCGCCAGAACAGTGTTGCCAGATTGAGTTTTTCCCAAAATAGGGAAATTTTTAAGTTTGGAAAATATTTTGGAAAAGAAAATGGTGGTGAAAATATGGGGAATATTTTTCACTAATGTGATGAACATGTTAAAATTCTTGTACAATATTAAAAACTCTTAAAGTACTCAATACAGCACATGCAGAGTTAAAACCATTACTTAGAGAAGTAAATTTAAAAAAATCCGAGGGTGAGCCTCCAGGGCCACTGGGATTTATTCCACACAACTTAACCAAGCGCCCTATTTTGACCGTTTGGAACTCCCACACAAATGTTGCGAAATATGGTCAAAATTGTTGGGAAATTTTAAATTTTGCAACACATTTTAAATAATATGTTGTATCAACGTCCCAAACTGGCAAACATTATGTAGATGTAGTTTTTACGCAAATATATTGAAAGAGCGAGGAGAAATATTGTTCAAAAAAGGTGTATTCAATATTTTGAGGGGTGTTCAAAAGTTAAACATATTTTTGACGGACCAATCAATATTTTGCAGCATGAGAGCTGTGTGATGGGGCAGACGAAATATTGCGCAATATTTTCGTGTAGTGTGGGGGTCCACAAACTTTCGATATTTTGCGCAAAACTTTAGCTCACTATTTTTTGGTCTAAATTTTGAGCGACATTTTTGCCAGTGTGAGGGCCCCCAAACATGAAAGTTGCAAGCCCTCAAAAACCTACCGGGCGAGTTACGTACGATACTTTTCATTATATTAAACCGAAAAAGTATTATACTTTTAATCATAATTTCTCTTTATTTCAAAAAACAACTTAAACTCAATACATAACCGTAATTAATTTAAAGCAATTATCATATTATTTGAAATTAATATTTATATTACAATTTGTGTTGTTTTTGATTAAATATTGAAAATTGAGTAGGTTTCATGCGCTTGGATTTTTCGATAAATAAACAAGTAGCACTTACTTGTTTGATTTTTCCGTTATGTTTTTATTAACAAAATTGGTTAAATTCAATTTTATTTCATACCTGTCTTTGATTTTCTTGGCAGTAACTTTGCAAGTGTTTCTTGAGATTGTTTTAAAATATTATCTGGAATATCAGACTCATTATACTCATCAGTGAAATCCATTATGAACATACTTTGTTTACTCTTCTATTATAATCTATAAAGAGATCAAGTTTGTTTGTTTGTTTGTTTGTTTGTATGTTTTTTTTAACTACTGAACCGATTAAAAAAATAGTTTTACTAATAAAAAGCTACACTATCCCTGAGTAACATAGGCTATAATTAATTTTGATAAAAACATTTTTATTTCAATACTGTATTTGTAAATTTAGTCGCGAAAAATTCTTAGGTTAGGCCTAGACTGATGAACCGACACAAGTTTCTTGAATGTATTTACATTCAATACCATAGCAACCAATTGAATAAAAACCCAGATAAAACAACTGTTTGCTTTAATATTTCCATTAACAGTTGATTTCAAACTTTGAAGCAATTATTTGTATTTCTAACTTTTAGGGTAGGTTTTTATTAAAGTGTATATCTGAACCTTGCTGGTTCATTTAACCTTTATTATAACTGTTGTTATAAAATATACGAAATGATTTTATTTGAACATTTAACATTATTTACCATCACTTAGTTTTGGGGTTATTATTAATCCTACACCTGTATTATAAAGAAAACATAATATATTATTAAGTGTATATAAGGTAAAACGGGGTTGACGTACAGAACACGCAGGGGTTTCTCTTAGTATTTTATACTTTGGAACTAACTGCTATAAATAAATGTGTTATTGTTAAAATCAGCTGTTTATATACAACTGAAACGTTTATTCGTATTTGTAAAATCAGCTGGTGCACATAAAATTGTCTGTGTAGTGCACAGAAAATAAGAACTTACTTGTCCTTGAACAGGTATAGAAATCAGCCGTTTTCGGTGTAGTATAATGTAAAACTCTTTATGTAGTGTTTGTGCGGTCAGATATATGTTTATTGTGTTTATATTGTAAAGTTTCAAAAGCGACTATAAAATGTATTCACTTGGAAGACGTAATGTCTTCTCTCTAACGACATAAACTGCTCGATTCAGGTTTTCTGATGTTATAACGACTATCGCAACATTGTTTACGGTTTAAGGAATACGGTCAACCACTTTTCACGTACAAATAAAGTTATAAATATGTTCCGTTTTTTCTTTCGTATGTTGGGAAATCCTGACTTAAAGGTCTGCTGTAGT
Source organism: Philaenus spumarius (assembly GCA_018207615.1). Taxonomy (NCBI): domain Eukaryota; kingdom Metazoa; phylum Arthropoda; class Insecta; order Hemiptera; family Aphrophoridae; genus Philaenus; species Philaenus spumarius. The sequence continues at coordinate 851,460 of JAGFPH010000097.1, forward strand.
GGCGGCCATCTTGGATTTTTATCCCGTAAGATAAATGTTAAATTTATAACCATTTATTTTGTATGATCAAATTGTTTGCAATGTCTCATTTTAACCATAGTCACAATACGCATCCGTTTTTGTTTTTTTAAATCCCTTCCATTTGTCACGTAATTGACATATTTTAGTACCAAGTTTGAACTTTTTTCCCTTACACAATTAAAAATATATAACTATAAGTAAATCGCAAGCCGGATCCGCAATTTTATAAAGAACATTCCGTTTTTTTTTCACCACTCAATTACAAAAGATGGATTTATAAAATGATTTAAAATAAGGCAATGTCAAAGCGTTCAGCTGCAAGAACTTGCACTGTTTAGGGTGAAGCGCTTCAGTTGCCGGTAGCTAAAACCGAAAGCTGTAATGTCCGTGACGTATCAGTGCCGTGTCAGTTCAGTATCAGTTGTTATTTTAAATCTGATTAATGACATTTAGTATATAATATATGTATTTTTATGTTTTATGAAACAATTTCACAATTGGTTTTCTACGCCGCTCGGACGAGTTTTTTTGACAAGAAGTTTTTTAATTCAGAGGAATAAGTGACAAAACCACAAATGAAAAATAAAGTGAATAACAGATGTTCATTATCATTGTTGTAAATTATTGTTCTCATTTTAAAGTACAGTTTTTAATGGTTTTATATTGGAAATTGGAAGCCAACTTTCGAATTTTTTTATTGAATACCCTATTTATAATGATGATTTTTAGTTTTACTGAATTCTGGGTTCTGCTGATGTTTGCTTTCGATAAACAACAATTTTCAACAATGAGAATGATCAGCTGATATTGAACATCTGTTATCAACTTAATTTTACTTTCTCACTATACTATAGTATAGAGAAAGTATAGTGATCGCAAACAAAATCAATGTGGAGATTTTTGTGGAAACGTCCGTTTTGGGACCCCCTGAGTGCAAAAAAGTCGTTTTTACAAAATGCCTGTTTGTATGTCTCTATGTCTGTATGTATACAAAGCTAGAGCGAAAACTATTAGAGGGGGGGGTAGGAGAGGTTATATTAAAGTAGGAGATTAACTAATAAATATTATTATTATGATTTAGAGAGAAAATTATTCGATCGATTTCAAAAAAATTTGCACCAAACATGTCAATTAGGCCTATATAGATGCACGACAAAGGGTTTTGAAATTTTTTGAAAAAACCTCCTTTTTGGCCAAAAAACCCCCAAAAATCAGTTATTATTTTTTTATAAAAAAAACGGCTCTAACGATTTTGATCAAATTTGTCATAATGTAGCCCTTAATGTAAAAGGCCATATGCAGAAAACCGTATCTTTCTAAAAATTCTTGTTTAGCTACCCAATAATAATAATAATAACTGATTTTTGGGGGTTGTTTGGCCAAAAGTGGGATTGTTTTTCAACATGTTTCAAAACCTTTTTTCGTACATCTATACAGGCCTAATAGACGTGTTTTGTGCAAATTTTTATGAAATCGATCGAATAATTTTCTCTCTAGCACATAATAATAATATTTATTAGTTAATCTCCTACTTTAATATCACCTCTCCTACCCCACCTACAATTATGAAGTCACAGTGAATCTGTTTAATAATTTAAATATGTTAATGAGAAAGTATGTGCCAGTTCCTGGTACCGTTTATTTCAAGTGTGACAAATCTATATTTGTCTCTTAATTTCTCTGCATTATATTTAAAAAAAATATATTGTTGATTAAAAAGTTATTTGTTTGTCTAAACAATGCTTTTTTAGTGTTGAGAGCGTTTTCAATGGTTCAAAAAGTCTCCATACAAAAATATATTCCGCTCAGATATTGTGTTTTTAAAAGTGTATACTTTTAAACGGTTAGTCCTATAAAATAAAACACCAAGAACAAACAAAGTATTGAAATAATTTATAAAACCAAAAACCATGATATACTATATTGTATTCTTTAAGAAATTCGAAAGTTGACCGCCATATTGGAAAATGACAGCAATTTACAAATATTTTAACTACATATTTATTAATTTCTCAAAAAACAAGGAAAGGTTCTTCATTTAAAGTTTGATGACGGATTTATAGTTTACAGGATACCAATGGTGGCCCGTTTAAAAGACACTGTATATTATTCTACTTACGCTATTTACCCGCTTATCATAGAACCTAACAATGATTGTTTTGAAATCCACTGAAATGTGTGGAACTAATCATCCATCACCACAAAGCTCTGACAACGTGCGTTAAGGCACATCTTATTGAATTATTTCCCAAACCCCTCCCCCACTCCACCCCTTAAACAATGCATCCCCTAAAGTCAATATGTTGGAAGTCACGTCAAGTCTGTATTGTTATGCCGCCCTCATCTCTCTACAGAAACTTACTTCCACTTGAGTACCTATCCGTTCCATCTGTTTGTGTTTTTATAATTTATTGTTGGTGGATTTAAGTGTTTGTTCAACTTTCAAAGAATTAAATTCGGGATATTGTCGCAGTGTTCTTTAAAGTAATTAGAATCACCAAATAGAATTACAAAAATATATACAGAGCTTAAAATATTGTCCTGAACTTTACAAGGTTCTATAGGTGGTGGAAAACTAAAAAACTATTTCTTTCTGAACTATTACTATTGTTTCTGAATTGTTATAGACAATATTTAACTATACTTTGTCCAACCAGCCAAGCGCTCTAGACCATAAAATTGACCCTCGCTCCCACACGCGCAGACACACTCTCACGGTCCTCCTGCTTAATGGTTCTGTTATGAATCACCAACTAGCTCTTGTGTTACAAAATCACATTTTTACTTAATTTTTACTCTAATTACTTAAATCTAAATATTATTCCTCGCAAAATGAGTCCAAACATGGTACAATTGTGACGACTATAAGAGGTTTTACGGTCAGTAGGTTACAAAATCATAAATTTTACTTCTTAAAAATTGTTATTGACATTTTATTTGAATTAACACGATCACAATAACATACATAATTACAGTAATTCTAGTAGTGATTAAATAATAAAACTCACATAAGGAACACTACACTTGTAACTTTCTCAGTATTTTTAAAATATCCAAATTTCCGAACTTGATTGTTATTTTAATGAATGTGAATGCATTAAAGAAACACGTTTTGGTTCAGTATGTACACAACACATAATTATGTTAATAAACTTTTAATACAACTAATTATATGTTTAACTTAAATTAATAATTTGATATTAAAATTATAATAAAGTAAGCCTTTGTCTAAGATTTTCAAGAAACCTGTGTTGGTTCGGTATTGGTAACTTAAAATTGTGATTTTTGTATTATTATTTGACTATAGAGGATCATGTTTATGTTATTTCTTAGAATTAAATTTTAATTTGGACAAGATAAAAAAATAATGGTAAAATTTAGGAATACACCAGTATAACCAACAGCCCCACAATAATTGTTTCCACCAATAAAGTTTAAAGCGAATTTTGTAAAATATAATTGTTGTCTGTATAGATAACTGTATGCCCATTTGTAAATTAAAGCAATAAGATCATAAGATTCGTGCAACACTTATTTCATGCGTAATCTGATTCCACCTCTAAAGTAAAGTATTACGTCTTTTGATTTCGTATCATCACCCTATTGAGAATATACATTGTAAATTGGATTTAGCAATAAATAAAAAGTGAAACAAATCATTCCTATAATCATCTCAGTAAACATCTCGTTTGTGCGTTTCAATGACAATAAATAAAGTACATTTTGAAAGGTTTTTCTTGTAAACTTATAATTTGTTAAGGCTACAAATAAATGACAAGGGATCATAAATTAAGCTACAGCATACGATCGTGGTCCAGTGGTATTTTATTTATTATTTAATTACTTAATCTTTGTACTTCCAAACACAATTTTACCTACATATATATTAAATCATAGTCCAATAACTTATTATTATTAACCAATTTTACCAATTGGTTATTTCTATCCATACTTATTATTATGACTTAAACATACAAGCATCGACCTCTACAATTGTATTAATCCTAATCATATCCAACTAATGAAATCCCAAGACAGAGCACTCTAAGCATCGGTATTATCAAACGCAATCATATAAGTTAGCTGGCTACATCTTCAAATTATCACCTTAATGTAATCGTAGTGAATAATTACATAATCTATTTGCTCATCTTGCCGTCACGCGCTGTATTTTGATCACCTGATTATTTTGATGCCAAATATGAAGGAAATCGGTTAATTTTGGGGAAAACAAAGTAAATAACTAAATCGCTTTAACTTCTGCCATCGCACTCACTGTATTAACTTAGCTGTATCTGTAGCTAGATAAAACTGTAAGTAGGTTTTGTCAATTTTTTAGATAATATATATTTAATTTTCATCGTTTTTGGAAAGTGGTAATAATACAGTACAATAATTTTTGTTTACAGTACTCGTGTGCGATGAATTATGCTTATTAAAATGCTTTCGTAGCAAGTAAATAAAAATCGATGTAATCCAATAAAAAAATTGTTTCCTTAATAATAACATGGAAACTTAGGCGGCTTGTGGGGTGGAACACTATAAAAAAAATGCACAAAACCCGTTTAATTTTCCTATTTTAGGCCCAAATAATAAGTGTCTAAAATTTGTGGCAAGTTTACTTTGATGTCTTTGTCTATTTATTTTTTCGATTTTTCTGTATATAATATGAAGATGAATTTAATTTTAGCTTAATGTATATAGATAGCACAGTTATTGAATTTTTTTACTTTATATCTATATTTTAATACTGCATTTAATTAACAAAAAACTGTCTGGCCCCTTTATGGCGATGCTTATTGTGTACAGTAGTAAGAGGTTTTTATAGAACTCATCAATCATTAATAAATGTAAATTTATTTCCGTATTCATGATGATACAAAATTATTTGAAAACATAAATAATATTTAATTATTTACTTTACTTTCCCAAAATTAACCGATTTCCTTCATATTTAATATCAAAATAATGAGGCGATCAAAACACATCGCGTGAAATATTTTGTTTTAAGTTTTTCTTTCAATTAAAAAAGTTTGCATTGTGATATGGCACAACAAGCAATGACCAACCAACAAAGGCCGACGATGGGTGCCCATCCCCAATCTCACACAATAGACCCAAGGGTAAAGTCATTAGTACGGTCGACTGGTTCTGCCTCATCCTGAGGTGGTATAGACTATAGCCTTATTTTTAGGTCAGACAAGAGTATACATAACCATCCATGTACTTACTGTACTCTGCAGCCAACTAGGGTTTGCAAACTCAGCTATTGTGATACTTTCCAATATCTTTCACAATAGCTTCTACTTTAGGTTATTATACAAATTATATCTGCTAGGATCCATGAAATAAGTTTGAGTACAAGCGAGTACTGAAATAGGTCTCGATAATGGAGGAATTCCGAAACGCGTCTTAAAATAATTTAGACAAACTTTAGTGAAAGTGTTACGTTAGGATTGGCAGAAAATTGTACTCAAACTTATTCTACTTTAGGTTTTCTTCTTGGGACTCTAAGCTTAACATTGTTTCCTAATAATGAGTATAATAATAATAATTATTATTATTATTATAATTAGCTTTAATACTATTGTAATACTAAGCCTTCACTTATGCAACTATTCCTAACAACTTATTTACTTGAAATATATAAATTTAAAAATCCCGTCATGTTTAGCAAAACTTAAATAATTGCAATTATATGTTATAAAATCGACTTTGTATGTTGGTGTTCTTAAGAAAAAGTTTCGGCACGTCTAGATACTAAGTCAGCCATTAAAACTTTGGGTTGTTAAAAAATAATTTGATGTCTTCATTCTTTAGTTGGACAAACTTTAAACATTTCCCTTTATAAATCTGTGTTGCGAGTAAGTAGGGTCGATAAAACAAGAACCCCTTTCTGTACAGGGTGGGGGAAAATGACTTCTTAATACAGGGTGGTCCAAAACTAATTTTTCTGCCGACATTTTCCAATTTTTTATAGACAGGATATAGCGAAAAACAAAGCTAAACATAAACTGAAATATGAAACACCACAGATCACTCAGTTGTACTAGACAATAATACAAGTAATGCCAAATAAACCTACTGTTGCCAATAATGGGACTATTTGCACAGCCAGATCAGGTTAGTTGTTGTCAACTGAAGTTTTAATGTTGTTAACTGACAGTTTATTGCGGTCAACTGAAATTTTATTGTTGTTAACTGAAGATTTATTTTTGTTAACTAAAGATTTAGTTTTGTTAACTGAGGTTTATTGCTGTCAACTTAAGATTTATTTTTGTTAACTGAAGGTTTATTGCTGTTAACTGAAGAATTGGTTTTGTTACTGAAGATTTAGTTTTGTTAACTGAAGGCTTATTGCTGTCAACTGAAGATTTATATTTGTTAACTGAAGGTTTATTGTGGTCAACTAAGGTTTTATTGTTGTTAACTGAAGATTTATTTTTGTAAACTGAAGATTTAGTTTTGTTAAGTGAAGTTTTATTGCTGTCAACTGAACATTTGTTTTTGTTAACTGAATGTTTATTGCTGTTAATTGAAGATTTAGTTTTGTTAACTGAAAGTTTATTGCTTTCAATTGAAGATTTATTTTTGTAACCTGAAGGTTTATTGTGGTCAACTGAAGTTTTATTGTTGTTAACTGAAGGTTTATTGCGGTCAACTGAAGTTTAATTGTTGTTAACTGAAGGTTTATTGCTGTTAACTGAAGATTTAGTTTAGTTAACTGAAAGTTTATTGCTGTCAACTAAAGACTTATTTTTGTTAACTGAAGGATTATTGTGGTCAACTGAAGATTTACTTTTGTTAACGGAGATGGTTATTGCGGTTAACTGAAGATTTATTTTTGTTAGCTTAAAGTTTATTGCGGTCACTGTAGGGTTTCTTTGAGCTGCAGACGGGGTTTCGCTTGAAAACGAGAGTTGATAAATATGAAATGGCATGTATTGAAATTTAAGTTTACAAACGATGGCGATTTACCAAATACGAAATCATACAATTAAAAATATTTTATTAAGAAAAATTATGTTGCTGCAATGTGTAGGCGACTAAAAATATTTGTTTAAAGTAATAGCGGTGTGCTGTTACCTGATTATTGTTTGGGTGTTGTCTACAATGGTCAAACAATAACCAAATCACATATACCCGTTTTTTAACATAAAACAAAGGATAACTAAAATGATTTAACATTTACAATAATATATTAACAACTGTAAATAAACCTAATTCCGTTATATAGCGGCAAACAGAGTGGAAACCTTGTAATGCCGCCGGAAGCTGTTTTATCATTAAATCATATGGCGGAAGTTTATTTAAAATTAAGCCTCAAGCGAAGCGATTGCCAGTTAATTAAATCTCATGTTACGAGATAAGCAGTAAATTTAATGAGCTACTAGGTGGTTTAGTGTGAATATACATAAGTCCCTTTAACCATCTTCAATGTTTTTGTTACTGAAAATATGCGAATAAAACTATAAGATTCCCTGCTCTTTCCGAGTTAATTCCACTAGCAAAAATAATGAAAAAGCATACAAACACAGATCCGGAAGTGTTTTGTTTTCGAGTTATCCGCTATTTTTTTTTTTTGTGCAAAATACTTAATATCTTTTTAAGTAGACAAGATATTGAGCTTAAACTTTGTATTCATATTTGTTGCGTAACCATTAATCAGAACGTTCTTTTGAATATTATTAAAATTGCGGACGTTTTGTTAATGTCAAATATTTCAAGTTCGATAATTTGTACAAAAATTACAGGAGATAAAAAAATGTATTTTGTTAATGACAAACGCATGTGTTTTTTTACTTTGTAGAGAATTGCAGAGATAATTGCAAATAAACGGTACCAGGAACTGGCCGCTCCCAACACTAAAAAAGCATTGTTTAGACAAACAAATAACTTTTTAATCAACAATATATATTTTTTAAATATAATGCAGAGAAATTAAGAGACAAATATAGATTTGTCACACTTGAAATAAACGGTACCAGGAACTAGCACATACTTTCTCACAAACATATTTAAATTACCAAACAGACTCACTGTGACTTGTAGGGTGGGGTAGGAGAGGTGATTTTTTATTAAAGTAGAAGATTAACTAATAAATATTATTATTATCTAGAGAGAAAACTATTCGATCGATTTCGAACAAATTTGCACCACACACGTCAATTAGGCCTGTATAGATTCACGAAAAAAGGTTTTGAAAATTTTTGAAAAACAACCCCCTTTATGGCCAAAAAATCCCCAAAAATCAGTTATTATTATTATTATTATTAGCTAAACGAGAATTTTTAGAAAGATGCGGTTTTTTGCATATGGTAGGCTACAATTGAGCAAAATTTGATCAAAATCGTTAGAGCCGTTTTTTTATAAAAAAATAATAACTGATTTTTTGGGAGTTTTTTTGCCAAAAATTGGATTGTTTTTCAAAAATTTTCAAAACCGTTTTTCGCGCATCTATACAAGCCTACTTGACATGTCTAGTGCAAATTTGTTTGAAATCGATTGAATAGTTTTCGCTCAGCTTTGTATACATACAGACAAAGCCTACATACAGACATAGACATACAGACAGACATTTTGTAACTTTGTACAAACCCCTTTTTTGGACTCAGGGGTCCCAAAATGGATATTTCCACAAAAATCTCAACATCGATTTTTTTGCGATCACTATACTTTCTCTATACTATAGTATAGTAAGAAAGTAAAAACGATAAAAAATTCGCCTTTCATTTTCATATTTGTGTCAGAGATCTACACCCTTTGTATCATACATACGTCGAAAACGTCAAGAAAAGGCATAAAAATTGGGAGTAAAATTTTGTGTCCGTGTGTCTGTCGTAGAAAACTTCTAGTGGTGGCAAAATCTTCGAAATTTTATTACGGAGAGTGGAAACCGTTTTGAGAGGGTGCGTGACAAAAACGCCACACTTATAGTATTAAAAAGAAAAAATTACGATCCAAAGTCTCAAAAAAGTGTTCCACCTTTGTTAATATTAGAAATAAGTAATTTGTTGAGGTTAAATGTAAAACATTTTACAAAAAGAAACTGCAAATAAACGTGGTACGGTACCACTAGTTTATCTGACTTTCTGTGTGTACTTGAAAAACATTGGACAAATGAAGTTCATATAAAAATGGAACCGGGAAAACAACCCTTGACCATTGCTCCTGGCTTTCTCCACTGTATGCCTAACTGATAAGCACCACTTTTCATTAACTGATAGGATAGCAATACCTTCCTCGTTTTGTTCCTGATATTTGTTGTGATAGCATTCAGTTCTGACCGAATAGAAAATTGTTCAGCATTCAGTGTTAAGCAGTAGTAGTTTTTATAAAAATAATCTCTTTGAAATGTAAGTAAAATGCTATCCTATCTTGGAAAAAATTTTATATTGTACTAGCTGACCCGTACGGCGTTGCCCGTGGTGGTTGGTATTTTCAGTCTTTTTACGTAACTGTATTCTTTTTTAATTGTTCAGTCAGTGAGTCGTATTTGGCTTTTATATATATAGATCTTAAATAATAAAAGCACTATTGTCATAATAATAAATGATCTGAAATTATGATTTTAGTAACTTTGATCGCTCCAAACCCCTACTAAAATTTCGACATTTTTCATACCCTTTTTATTTCTTAGTGAGCACCTATGGCCCTAGAGGAAGCTATATACCAAATTTCATTCCAATCCGTTTGCTAGTTTTGAAGAAATCGTTTTTTAATAACTTTGATCCCCAAACCCCCCTAAAATTTCGAATTTTTTGAAACCCTTTCTTAGCGAGCGCCTATGGCCCTAGAGGAAGCTAAATACCAAATTTAATTCCAATCTGTTCGGTAATTTTGGAGAAATCGTGATTTAGTAATTTTTACCCTCCAAAACCCCCTAAAATTTTAAATTTTTTAAAACCCTTTTTTAATGTATACTTATGGCCCTAGAGGAAGCTACATACCAAATTTCATTCCAATCCGTTTGGTAGTTTTGAAGAAATAGTGATTTAATAACTTTGATCCCCCAAACCCCCTCTAAAATTTCGAATTTTTTCAAACCCTTT
>JAGFPH010000097.1:861632-872434 GCA_018207615.1 Philaenus spumarius
CCAAAACCCCCTAAAATTTTAAATTTTTTAAAACCCTTTTTTAATGTGTACCTACTTATGGCCCTAGAGGAAGCTACATACCAAATTTCATTCCAATCCGTTTGGTAGTTTTGAAGAAATAGTGATTTAATAACTTTAATCCCCCAAACCCCCTCTAAAATTTCGAATTTTTTCAAACCCTTTCTTAGTGAGCACCTATGGCACTAGATGAAGCTACATACCAAATTTCATTTCAATCCGTTCGATAGTTTTTGAGAAATCGTGATGAGTTAGTGAGTGAGTGAGTAGTATTTCGCTTTTATATAAAGGGTGTCCCCGAACTATCTGGACCCTTTTTGTGGATATGTTCCTGGGATCCAGACAAACATTTTTCACAATATAAACAAGGGTCTACTGTGCTTATTTTTTCGTCTGTCTGTCTGTATGTGTTTTTTTACAAAATACTTAATATTTTTGGAAGTAAAACAGACATTGAGCTCAAACTTTGTATACCTATTTATTGCGTAAATTTTACCACTGTACGAAAAATTAAAACATTACTTTTAATATTTTAAAAATGGCGGCCGTTTATAATTTTTAATATCAAATATCTCAAAAACCGCTAACTTTACAAAAAATTTACAAGAAACAAAAAAGTTTACTTTTTTAGTGGCAAACCCAATGGTTTTTTTACTTTGTCTGTAGCTCAAAGGATAACAGAGATATTGACAAAAAAAAAAGGAAAATGTATTTCTTGGTAGTTGTCAACAATACCCAGAATTACTCTAGAAACAAACTATTTTAAAGTTATTATGAGCCAAACTAATAAGTTATTTGCATAATGTTTCGAGCATTTTCTGAGCTGATTCCACTAGCAAAAAATAGTAAAAATGTTTATACATTCATAAGTCTGGAAATGCTTTGTTAGAGAGGGCTGGCGAAAGATTTCACCCATGTTTCAGATTACTCACAGAAACGAATCAATATTGAAATATGTCGGGCGTTAATTAAGGTGTAAAATTTAATTTAATTTACGTAAAATGAGCAGACAAATTTAATAAAATAGATCCCAGTTCTGTAACTGCAGTAATTGTTGCGATATTTGACCCAAAACGCTAAATTCTGTCTCAATATACAGCTATACTTTTATTTGTAAACATGGTCACATTGTTATTATTTCTCATTCGATTTTCTTAATTAAGCTACAGTTATATTTGTACTTAAAAGTTGGATATTTTATAATTCAGTAATTATTTTTTTAAAGATTTGAGATCTGTGAGAAATCTGAAACACGGGTGAAATCTTTCGCCAGCTCTTTCTAACGAAGCATTTCCAGACCTATGAATATATGAACATATTTATTATTTTTTGCTAGTGGAATCAGCTCAGAAAGTGCTCGAAAGTGTTATGCAAATAACTTATTAGTTTAGCTCATAATAACTTTAAAATATTTTGTTTCTAGAGTAATTCTGGGTATTGTTGACAACTATTAAGAAATACATTTTCCCTTTTTTTGTCAATATCTCTGTTATCCTTTGAGCTACAGATAAAATAAAAAAACCATCGTGTTTGCCACTAAAAAAGAAAACTTTTTTGCCTCTTGTAATTTTTTTCTAAAGTTAGCGGTTTTTGAGATATTTAATATTAAAAATTATAAACGGCCGCCATTTTGAAAATATTTAAAATAATGTTTTAATTTTTCGCACAGTGATAAAAAGGTTACGCAACAAATAGGTATACAAAGTTTTAGCTCAATATCTTTTTTACTTCCAAAAATATTAAGTATTTTTTTAAAAAACACATACAGACAGACAGACGAAAAAATAAGCACTGTAGACCCATGTTTATATTGTGAAAAATGTTTGTCTGGATCCCAGGAATATATCCACAAAAGGGGTCCAGAGAGTTCGGGGACACCCTGCAAATAGATTTGAATTTTTTAATCTAGTTATAAAAACATTAACGAAATACATTTTTTTCTTCAAAATAGTATTCAGCAACTTATTTATTCCCAATAAAGGAAAAAAAACCCGGACGTTTTCAAAATAAAATAACTTTATAGGAAATAATATTTACAATTTATTCAAATTGTTAAAACATAAACATAGTTATGATATTTTTATTTATGAAATATAACATCACTTAGGTGTTCTCCACCAACGTCCACATATGTTTCTAATCTTTTCTGAAAATGTTTAATTACTCGACGTACCATGGACATTGGTATTGCAGCAACTTCATTTCTTATGCAGTTCTTTAAATCGGCAATTGTGTGAGGTTATGTGACAAAAACTTTGCTCTTAAAGTAGCCCAAAAACCCAAAATCACAAGAAGTTAGATCCGGGACCGAGAAAGCTATGCGACATCACCAAAAAGTGAAATGAGATGCCCCGGAAAAAGTCTTCGTAAAACACTCATTAACACATCTGCCGTGTGCTCAGTATAGCTCCATCTTGCCGGTACCACAACGAGGTCGTTTCTATTCCAAACTGATGCAATTGTGGAACTAAAAAGTTCTGAATCATTTCAACGTACCGTTCTTTATTCACAGTAACTCTTTCACCGTTTTCATTTTCAAAAAATAAGGCCCGATAACTCCAAAACTTGCAACACTACTACATACATCAATTTTTCAATATGCAGAGGTCGTTGATAGATTTCCCTAGTATTCTCTCTTGACCAGAAACGACAAGTGTGCTTGTTTACGTTACCAACTTAGCTGAAAATAAGCTTCATCGGAAATTATTAAACTTTGCAAAATGTTTTCGTGATTAATTAGGTGCAATAATCTTTCGAAAAAAATAAGATGTAATTCCAGGATCAACAGGATTGAGTTTTTGTGCAACTGTTAACTTGTAGGGATGAATATTCAAATCAAGATGTAAAATTCGTTGTAAATTTGTCTTTTAAACTCCTAATGCGGCAGATTGTTTCCGGATTGATCGATTTGGGCTTTGCAGAACAGATACACGCACATTTCCAACATTGTCTGGAGTACGTACAGATGTAGTCCCACCAGTTGGTTTTACTTTTAATGCAGATGCACTATTTATGAAATTGTTTAACCACCTTTTAGTAGTGTCCCTACAAAGAACACCATGACGAAGAACATGGAAATTGTTACGAAATAACCGTTGCGTAGCAGTCACAGACTCGTTATTTAAGAAAAGCTTCGATAAAAAAGCACGATGTTGAACTGTCCACTGCTCCATGTTTACTGAAATGGCATCAGCAGTGTCATTAATTGTTGCAACAATCAACAGTTTAAACAAAATAACAGCTGAGAAACAGCTGTTTAAAAAGTGTCAGGTTTTATTGGGACACCTAGTATTAAAAAACAAATAACCTGCTTTAATGTTATAATGCAAATATAATTTTTCAGACCTTAATTGTCCATTACTTTGAAACGAAGAAAGATACTAAGCTATAGTTTGCGCCGTTCTGTTTATATTACAAAGGAGCATTACATGACCTATCTTTACATTTAAAATTCTTACTCCCCCCCCCCCCCCCAAGCCCCAAAAATATAGGGAGCCAGATATTAAAAATAAATGTGTTCTGTTATGTAACACACGTTTTGTTGACTTTTTTCAGTAACAAAAATAATGAAGCGTGTTAAATGGATTTTATGAACACTCTGTAAACTGGCGAGTAATTGCTGGAGTTGCGTTGTCTGTATTATTGGCTTCCACGCACGTCAGTATTAAAGTAAAGTTAAGGTTCCTGAAGTATTTAAAGTTCCTGAAGGTGTTACATGAGTCGTCTTACTGTAGTGATACAGTGCGCATGCGTGACAGCAGCTCCTGTAATTTCTAAAAACATTAATATTAGTTTGAACAAAATAACAAGAAGAAACGTGGACCTTATAAAACTTAGGTCGTTAGACAAGAAAATCATTTGGTACAGTGCATAGATTGCGTTTCAGTTCTGTATACAGGGATGCAAAAAAATATGGGATAAACTTTGTAATTTCTTAACAGCACAAGCTAGATATCGTAACAGGATTTCCACCAACACTTTGGGAAATAGGTCGCGAAGGCGCTGAATAGCTGTATGCGTTTACGAAATATATTGAAATTTCGTGTAGAATTTTGTAACATAGAGCCCAAACTGCATATAATAATAATACGAATCTGAACCAATGATATGAGTTGAGCGAATTGCCAAAATTTAGATTATATATTGTGAGGTTTCATCAAAATATTTGGAGAATAGGTCTACTCATGAAGGCGCTAAATAGCTGCCTGCGTCTAAGAAATATATTACTAGAATTTGTTTGCACCTCAGCATCCAGCCTCGGCTTACGAGCTGTTTCTTTGTCCTAGCGGCCTCGAATTATGGACTGCTTCGCGAGTTTGCATCGGCCCCGGAACAGAAGCTACCACCACGTGAATTTGAACCGGGTACTTTTATGATATTTACGCGTTGATCTATTTTGGGGGAACCAGACTGGCTAATAAGGTGGTGAAAATAAAAAACAAAATGTGCAGAATAATCTCCTGTATATACTTTTATGGACAAATCTCCAGAAATGTTTCATTCCCTTACGAAAAATGTCAAGAAATGTTAGCATTGGTCAAAAAAAAAACGGGCTTTTGGATGTTGGATTTTTTTGGCTAACGAACTAATCCGATCGACTTAGAAAACCAACGTGTGTACCAAATTTGGACGTAAAACGTGGCAAATAGTGTGCGAATACTTAAGTGCACATATATAAATACATCTATAGTAACTTTTTTAATGACACTCCAACCGTTTTCTGGGGACCATGATCGGTGCTCAGTCACTACCACCGAATTTTTCTATCACCATAAGAATCACTGCAAAAGATCATCTTTCTTATAGAAATTCTCTAAAAAGTCTTCTCGCTAAAAAAAACAATAGGCACACAATAACGGTTCAATACTTTTATAAAAAACAGGGGAAATCCCTGCGTGCTCCACACGCCCACCCCGTTGGAACCTTCTATACACATAATCATGTTATGTTTTCTTTATAACAAAGGTGTAGGATTAATAATAACCCCAAAGCTAAGACGGTAAATAATGTTAAATGTTTAAAGCAAATTATTTCGTATATTTTATGACAGCAGTTATAATAATGGTTAAAAGAACCTGCAAGGCTCAGGTTTACACTTTAAAACCCTAACCTAAAAACTAGAAATACAAAAATAATTGTTTCAAATTTTGAAATCAGGTGTTAATGGAAATATTGAAGCAAACAGCTACATTATGTTATTTTATTCAATTGGTTGCTATGGTATAAACGTAAATAAATGTGTTGGTTTATCAGTCTAGGCCTAACCTAAGAATTTTTTTGAATAAATTTACAAATATTGAAATAAAAAAAGTTTTTATCCAAAATAATTATAGCCTATGTTACTCAGGTATAGTGTTTATCTTTTTATTAGTAAAACTATTTTTTCAAACGGTTCAGTAGTTCCAGAGAATAAGTACAAACAAACAAAAACCAAACTTTACCTCTTTATAATATTAGTACCTCCAATTTCATTATTTTGAAAATAGGAAAACACATTATTTTCGTGCATTTCGACGTATAATTGAAGAATTATTTTCCTTTCCGCAAGAGAAAAGTCTAAAAGCGTTAAAGAATATATCAACAGATCTCCTACGTATTAGGGTGGATATCTGTACAATCATCGACGGGAAAATGTAATTTATTGCCTCGGATAAGATACAGCATCTCGGCGCAGTCTGGTGGCGTGGAGATGTATCATATTTTGCCGGAAGTATACGTTATGTTGATTTATTGCTTTGAAAATATTAGCTGAAGTTGAGAGTGCCTTTTTCATACAGTTTATTATTTATGTGGATATTTATTTAAGAAGTTTGCGTCGCATGTAGCACCGAAAAACATGTTTGTATTATAATTTCTTGTATCAATAGACGTGTATTGAGAGCAGGGATACCACACTATCCATAAAAATTTCCCTTTGTTTGATTTTTAACATTTATCTCGAAACTGCATTTAGGTTCCTATGAAACTTTTGTATCAAACACCATAAAATCGGCTTTCTTTCATCATGCTTTTATACATGAGTAAATCGGTATTGAAAAATACTAGAGCTCCTAAATATCCGCCGTATATACATACGAGGATTTTTCTTGTTTGAATAACATAGAATCAACACGAAGGGAAAACTACTTAAGATACAAATACGAAAATTTAAAGGTATAATCTTACGGGATACTAAGACAGGATTTTGTAAAGTTTTTATTTTAAAGAGTAAAAATAGTGAGTATTCGGTGATCTGGGAAGCTCTATGACAGATAAAACAGTGATTCGAATCGAAGGTTTAGCAACACATGTTTGTTAAATATATTTACATTTATTACCATAGCAACAAATATAGCAAATTTTGAATGAGTTAATTATTTTCCACGATCAACTTGCTTTTAGGGTAGGTTATATAAAAGAAGTCCTGACTGACAGATTCACAATCAACGTACGGGCAAAATTATGCTAGCTAGAGCCTTAAAATTTGCAGGGTAACTTCATACCACTATTTATAGGTGCACTAAGAAAGGATTTTAAGGGTAGAAAATAGTCAAAATACGGGTGTTTACTTCCAGCCATATAACAGATAAAACAGCTGATTTGAATCTAACGTTTAGCAACACAGTTCTAGATGTGGCCTATGCAGAACCAACACACGTTTGTTGAATGCATTTACATTAATTATTATAGAAACCAATAATTATTTAGAAAATTTACAATCGGTTAGTCATTTTTTGTTAATTGTATATACTAATATTATAAAGAGGTAAAATTTGTTTTGTTGTTTGTTTGTACGTAAGGGGTAATCTCTGGAACTACTAAACCGATTGAAAAAATAGTTTTACTAATAAAAAGTAACACTATCCCTGAGTAGCAGAGGCTATAATTCATTTTGATAAAAACACTTTTTATTTCAATATTTGTAAATTTAGTCGGAAAAATCTTAGGTTAGGCCGAGACTTATGAAACAACAGATGTATTTACATTTATTACCATAGCAACCAATTGAATAAAATAACAGTAAAACATCTGTTTGATCCAATATTTACATTAACAGCTGATTTCCAACTTTGAAACAATTATTTTTTGTATTTCTAACTTTTAGGTTAAGGTTTTAAAGGTAGACCAGAGCCTTGATGATTGTTTTAACCTGTATTATAACTGCTGTTATAAAATATACGAAATAATTTGATTTGAACATTTAACATTAATTCTAATATTATAAAGACGTACAATTTGTTTGTTTGTAGGGGTTAATCTCTGGAACTACTGAACCATGTGAAAACATATAGTTTTACTAATACAAAGCTTCCCTATCCCTGAGTAACATACGCTTTAATTCATTTTTATAAAAACATTTTTTATTTCAATATTTGTAAATTTAGTCGGAAAAATCTTAGGTTAGGCCTAGACTGATAAAACAACAGATGTATTTTCATTTTTACCATAGCAACCAATTGAATAAAATAACAGATAAACAGCTGTTTGCTCCAATATTTCCATGAACAGCTGATTTCAAACTTTGAAGCAATTATTTTTGTATTTCGAACTTTTAGGTTAAGGTTTTAAAGTGTAGACCCGAGCCTTGATGGTTCTTTTAACCTTTATTATAACTGCTGCTATAAAATATACGAAATAATTAGATTTAAACATTTAATATTATTTACCATCTTAGCTTTGGGATTATTATTAATCCTGCGCCTTTATTATAAAGAAAACATAACATGATTATGTGGGTAGAAGGTCCCAGCGAGGTCGGCGTGCGGAGCACGCAGGGGTTTCCACTAGTTGTTAAACAAAAACAAACAAAAACAAAAAATAAACGAAAATGGTTTACTACATTATATATATTGAAACATCTGTTGTTACATAGTTCATCAAATTATGCTTAACACAATTTTAGGTTTTGCTTTTACTGCAAATGCAGACATTTCTTGAAAGCGTTTATATTTATTACCATAGCAACCGAATTGTCAAATTTATAATCAGGTAATTATTTTTAATAACCAAGATTTTTTAGGTTAGGTAATAGCAAACAAAAACAACGAGAAAGGCTTACTATACCATAGTTCAAACGCCTATCACTATTTAAATTATGCTAACTTTATTCTTTACTTTATTTGACCAGTTTGAAGTTCTGCTTTACCTTATCTCATTTTGGTCATATTTTTTAACTTGAAAATAGCTTCTCTTCTATATAAAATTAAAAACTGACCTAATCAATCGTCATTTCCGTTAAAGTATCAAAGTATACAATACTCTGTTTGCATTTGCTTCATCGTGTGGGTTAGTGAGCGAAGCGAGGAAAAATATAAATAAAAAGATGTATGGATGGGTATATTATTGAAGCATAGCTGGAACGCATAGGCCAAACTGGTAAACATGTATTTTTTTTTAAAACACCCTCAGAAAAGCACATTGAGAAATGAGGTGGAAAGTCGATGGATATTTGAAATCAACTGTTTAATATCAAATCAATAGTTTTCTAGGTCGGCGAGAGTACAGGATGATTTAGAACTATGCGGTAATCTCTCGGAAGCTCATTCTATAGCTAAAAATAAGAAAAAAGTTCATATAAACATAGGCCGGGAAAAGCTTCGTTTTCCAGATATCAGCCAAAATAATTCATATATTGAGAATGTTTGAGTGATTAAGTTCAAACTAGTCATGAAGTTTGACACAACAATGATCTATCTCAATAACAATAAGCGATTATATACATATCATGGGTTTCAAAATGGCGGTTGTTTGAAAATGTCAAACCTAAATTACTCAAAAACCGTAGCTTACATTTAAACAAAAAAACTGTCGAGACACCTTTTTCGTAGCTATTTTGATTCAATATCGGATGGTCTCACAGTCAAAACAATCGGATAATAGTATGTGTAATAATTGGATTGTTCAACCCGCCCTCCTATACCAACACAGTAAACACAACAATATTGTATGTGAATATGCTGTTGTTATCTTTAACTTAGCTATTTTCCTTCATCCGATTGTTTTTACAGTTACAGCTTATTGCAGTTATTCAGTTACAGTTATTCGATAGGGAAAAAAGGTCTACAAAAAAGGTGACTTGATTTTTATTTTTTTTTTTAATGTACGGTTTTTGAGTGATTTAGGTTTGAAATTTCCAAACAGTTGCCATTTTGAAACGCAGGATTGGGTATAATAGACGCTTATTTTTTTTAACTCAATCATTTACACATTTTTCTAGATATGAATTATTTTATAAAAAAACAAAATGGCGGATATCGGGAAAACATAGCGTTTTAGGGCCTATGTTTATATGAACTTTTTTCTTAATTTTAGTCATAGAATGAGCTACCGAAACATGGCGTACAGTTCTGGATCACTCTGTATAAAGCACGTCAAAAGTATTGTATTTAATAATTTGTTCAGGACAAACTAAAAATTGTTCCGTAGCTAAACTTGCACGAGTATTCAAGTTTGTTAGAAATTCAAGTTAGATAAAGAAATCAATTGTTTTAATTAATAAACAAACAAAGAAATTAGTTTTCTAGAATAATAATGGTAACATCTGAGATCGTTAATAGCGTGGTTGCTAATGTATCGACCTAAACTAAACCACCCCTAGCTGAGGAATAAGGGCAGAGGGTGAGTCGGGGAAATGATTCAATTAGACACCAGGATGTCATCTTTCTCGTGATTAATTTCTACCGAGATGATTTATGAAAGCAATATTAGCTCGGTGTATTTAATTAAAATACAATTTATGAAGAAATAGGTCGTAGCATGTGACGCGGTATGACGCTAATTTACCATATGTTTTATTTATAGAATGTTTATGTGCCAAAGCAAGCTTAAAATAAATGTGAACAAACTCAATTTACAGCTGTTTCGCCTGTCTGTAAGGCATCATCAGTACTAGTCCCTTCAAATTATTAAAAAAAACCCAAGGTTTTATAGAAAACTTTCCTACAGCTACGAGGCCTGTAAAAATTAAGTATTTGGGTTCTCTAAATATTATTTTCACCCCCCGCAGTTCTAAAAGAGGGTGGTTTTTGAGAAATATATATAATTAGCTAGAGGGCACAAAAAACAGTATATGTAGAGTGCGAACGCACACACACACAGACACACACATACATATAGCCTACGCTCAATTTTTAATGACAACCCGAAACGTATTCTGGGTTCCTTGGCCGGTGCTCATTGACTTCTCCCGACCTTAGGTCTTACCATAAGAATTATTGCAATAGCTCATCTTTCCTATGAAAATTGGCTAAAAAAGTCGCAATATTATTAACATATTTTTTCGCGCCCTCTAGCGGTAAAACCACTCGGAATTCATAAAGAAATGTAGACGAATTTTTTAGAAATTTATGCTGTATTGCTTTCAACATTTTTGTCCAAAATGCCAACTTTTTCCGTAAAATATGAAAAAAGTCGAAAAACACTCAAATTAATACTTAGAGTGTCCAGCTTCGACTCTCCGAAACTTTACTAGGTTATTTGTCAGCTAAAAATAAGCAAATAATCTATACTATTATATAAAAATCTAATGGTGTCTGTCTGTGTGTGTGTGTGTATGTGTGTGTGTATGTATGTTACTCAATCACGTAAAAACTACTGGATTTATTGAGCTGAAATTTTTCATGGATATTTTTAGGTTCCCAGATTAAAAAATGAGCATATTTTTATTTAGAAATTCCATCAGGGTACCGCCAAACTGGCTTTGAAAACTTCTTTAACCTTCAATTTTATCTATAAAAATATCAGCTGTTTGTATAAAATGTTTAGCAACATGTCGTTTGTTTATATTCATTACCATAGCAACCAAA
>JAGFPH010000097.1:879844-900157 GCA_018207615.1 Philaenus spumarius
ATGAATTATTCAAGCATCATTTTAAAGCTAATGTTCACCGCTACTTACAAAAAAATAGACAAACAGCTTAAATTCATGTTTCGTTACAAAAGTTGATTAAAGAAACTTTTATATTATACTTCATATGGTTTCTAATGGAAGGCGTCATCTATTAACAATCTATTTAACTAACACGACAACTGTTAGATTGTTTGCATTCTATAATATGCAAGTATAATTAATTTATTACACTATTCAATCAAATTAAACCAACGTAATTTACTTAATCAAATCAACATATTAAATCAAGTAAGTAGGCCTACTCTTAATTTGCGAAATATTTGCACGTGTCAGCTAGAGTAAAATATAATGAAATTAAGTAAAGGGTTTTAAAGGGCCAAATATTACAAATAGCGTTTTGAAAATTATTAATAGTTCTGAAATTGCTTTGAAAATATTTGTAAATCCCTGAAACGTGAGGACGTAAGCTATAAATACAAATTTAAATTATATATTATTTCAATGCTTATATCTCCAATCAATACGAGATTTTGACAGTTGAATTAGTTGTTCCACAGTATAGTATACGTGCACGGTTTTATATTCAGGAAAGTTTTTAAAAGCCCCATTTGACTTTACGATGAAGTCCTTTATTAAACCCAAGTATTACCAGCATGCAAGAAATACAGTTATGGCCGCTAAACTAAAGTTTTTCACGAACTGTACTTAGAGCTATATAAAAGTCATGTCATTTGAATTTACATTAATGCGGTGGTTTTTACTCGCCTCCAAGCTAACATCGTACTGCTACTGCAGCTTTGGCTCTGTGGTATGTCATGTAATATGGATATACAGACAAGCGCAGTAACTACGTATGTATGAGGGTTAGGAGAAATACTGATTTGAAAAAGTTTATTTGTTCAAATGTTGTGACCAAAGACGACTATTAATCGCTTTTTCGGGTACGTTTCTGCTTGTAACTTCAGACTATTAGCACATAAATTCAATATGTGAGATACTCATTGGATTTAGGGATTCAACCAACTATTTGGGAAATTATTGGTCTACTCACGAAGGCCTTCGTGTACGAATTATATTAATAGAATATGCTTGAACCTCAGCCTTCAGCTCTGGCTCACGCGCAGCGCACCACACTCTTTGCGAGATTGTGCCTCGACCTTGTTGTCTCTGATTATGAACTGCTTCACTTCGCTCGCAGTTGACAATCTTACACCACGGCCGTCGGCCTTGGATCAGAAGCTGCCCCCACAGTAAAATCTCCCACGTGCTTTTGAACAGCTTATTTTTTATGGTGTTTTACGTTTTGATCGAGTCTGGGGGAACTAGAAGATTGTCCATTACTTTGAAACGAAGCATGATACTAAGCTCTAGTTTGCAACATTCTCTTTATATTACAACGGTGCATTACATGATCTATCTTTACATTTGAAGTTCTTAACCCCTTCCACCCCCCCCCCCAAGCCCCAAAATATAAGGGGTCAGATATTTAAAAAAAATGTGTTCTGTCATGCAACGCACGATGTATACAAAGTTTTGTTGTCTTATTTTCAGTAACAAAAATAATGAAGCGTGTTAAATGGATTTATGAACACTCTGTAAACTGGTGAGTAATTGCTTGAGCGTTGTGTAGCCTGTATTATTTTCTTCAACGCACGTCAGTATTAAAGTAAACTTGGATATTTAAAGTTCCTTAAGGTGTTACATGAGTCGTTATTACAGGCGCAGGCGCTGAATAGTTGCATTCATTTACGAAATATATTGAAATTCCGCGTAGAGTTTTGTAACATAAGGCCCAAACTGCATATAATAATAATACGCATCTGAACCAATGATATGAGTTGAGCGAATTGCCAAAATTTAGATTATATATTTTAAAGTTTCGTCAAAATATTTGGGGAATAGGTCTACTCATGAAGGCGCTAAATAGCTGCCTGCGTCCAAGAAATATATTACTAGAATTTGTTTGCACCTCAGCTTCCAGCCCCGGCTCACGAGCTGCTTCTTCGTCTTAGCGGCCTCGAATTATGAACTGCTTCGCGAGTTTGCAACGGCCCCGGAATACTTTGTTTGGATCAAATTTGCAAAAATGTTAATTTTAGTACGAAAAAATGTCAAAATACTTCGTATTTATAAAAACAAATATTGCAATAATTATTCCAGATACGACCTTCTAAGCTGAAACCGTTCGCCGTTGTATGTTTTCAGTAGGGATAGTAGTCGGCTTGTGTTCCCATTCCCACCACACCCTATTCCACTGGCAGTCTTCATGCGAGAACCGAGAACTGTTTCATGTCTAGTCAATTTACCTATAGGCCTACATCTTTTTCTAATAACATCTGTTCGAAAAACATTATCTATTAAGCAGATTTTTAAATATAGCAAACATTTCTACTTTTTGAAATTCCGTTTAGTATATTTTATTTAATAAATGACTTTCCAAAATTTTTTCACAAAATTGTTACTTTTGTTTATACATACATTCGAATGGTTGGTTATTATTTTTGTAGGCATTGGGATTAATAATACTTATTAAGCTTTTTAAACAATACAATATTTTATACCTATACTAGCTGAATACCAATGCTGCACTAAAGTGTTTGAGGTTATGTGTACAACTTCGATGAAATCAAAAGCTTTGAACCATTGGGTGGGATGATTTAGTGCAGTGTTTCTCAACCTGGGTTCCGCGGAACCCCAGGGTTCAACTAAGGTGGTTTTGGAGTTCCGCGGGTCACAAACTCTCGTGACAAAATTAATTATATTTCAATAACATTTAAATTTCAAAACACTTCAAAATTTCTTTGATTTATATTTTTTACGCTGATTTAAATATTTAAATATTTCAATTTATATGAGAAGTAAATGACCCTTATGTTAAGAATTAGAAGTTTCCCACCAAATTCCTGATGAATTGAGTGAATTCTCGTAACAAAACTATTTCAGTGTCATTAACTTTGTACATTTCAATAAACTTGAACATCTATCTTTGACTTTACTTTTTGGCATTGATTGTAATATTTAGATTTTTATGAAAAGTGACCTTAATGTTAAGAATTTGACAATTACCATTAATTATGGTATGATTGACTGTATTGATGTGGCAGATTATGGGAGCCTGAAAATTATTTTTGACTCGACTACTTTGTTAGACTTTTGGGCCCAGCTTTGATGTGAATACCCAGAAGTAGCTAATTAGCAGTAAAAAATTACTATAATTTGCTACAACTTGCAGTTGTGAATTAGGATTTTCTAAGTGTGCTCTTACAAAGACTGGCCGAAGAAATAAAATTAATCCTGAGGCAGTCATGCGGATACAACTTTCGAAATTTTAACCCGATTTTGAAGTACTTGAATAACGCAAACAAGCTCAGCCATTTCATTAAGCTTAGTTGAAACGTTAACATTCAAAATAACTATATGTATGCATTTTTTTAAACAAATTTCCTTAGGAAAGATGAGCTAACCACTATGGTGAGACCTAAGGTCAGGAGTAGTAAACGATCACCGGTCATGTTCTTTAGAAGATGATTTCGGGTGTAATAAAAACTATATATATGTTATAAATATGTATGTATTGTTTGCATTCTAACGGCTGCATTTTACGTCCGATTTGGTTCAAATTTGGTTAAAAATAATTCGCTCGGAAGAGTTAGCAAAACAATACCAAGAACCGTAATCACGTTTTTTGACAGGAAGTAACTATGTTTTGAGATTTTTCGTTTTTGAAACTAGAATGAAACTTTTTAGGAAACAATAAATATAGCAGATTATTCTGTACATTTAGTTTTTTTTAGAAGACTTAATAGCCCGTCTGGTTCCCCCAAAAATTTTCCACGAGAATGGTTTTACCATGGACAGCTTCAGTTTAAAGACTGATTGCCTGGATGCAACTCGGATAGCGAGTTTGTCCTCTGCGAAGCAGTCCAAATTCGTAGGCCCCAAGGCCGAGGTTGAAAATGGCAAAGCGATTTTTTTCACTACGAGCGAAAATGAGCCCGGGACTGGAGGCTGAGGTGCAAACACATTGTACTATACTTCTTACTGCCTTAGTGAGCAGACTGATTTTCCAAATAGTTGTTTGACGCTCTAGAACTTAATTTTGGAAATTCGATAAACTTACGTCAGCGGTTCAGCTGCGTGGTCGAATTATGTTTCTGAGTGATTAATATATTATTTTGTTTGCACAGTTGTTCATAACTTGCATACCTATTTGGAAGCTATGATGTTGATATTTTGACAACAAATTTAATATTTTAGTGGGCATAGATCGTATAGTCGTAAGTACGTATAGATCGTGGGCATGACATCGTGAATGATTCATGACATTCATTCCATGTTTGAAGTTTTTTAAATGTTTCATGATTGTGTTTTGTGTTTCTTTTAAAAGTGCTGTGTGTTTATTTTAACGAAGTTCGATCGAACAGAACTAGTGTATATTTGATTTTATAATGATCTGAAATTAATAGATCGAAACCGGTCATCTGTGAAGGAAAGACGGAAAAAGGAATATGAATTGACTTTTTTTCAATAGCGGTACATTATTAAACTATTAATAAATCCTATTCTGGAGACTGTACTACCTAAAATGAATAATATGTTGTATTAGTTAAAATATGCATCTACTTTTAAAACAAAGTACGATCATGTCTTATTAACGTAACCTTAATCCTTGGAATTGTGTTGCATGTTGTTCTTGCTAAAACAAAAACCATACTCGTATTTTATCGTAAATTGTATTTTTAGTTGTTGAAAGCAATCGCGTAAAGGGCATAACAAAGCCTTGGTGGCGTTCCCGTTCAAATATTTGTGCAAGAAATATATCAGAATGTAAGGAAAATATTTCCCCTCGCATCTTTTCCTGAAGAAGAAAAGTCTATAAGCGTTAAGGATACATCAACAGATCTATAACGTATTAGAGAGAGATAGCTGTACAATCGTCGATGGGAAATCTAATATATCGTCTGGAAAGAGAGAGAGAGAGCTACTGAGTTCAGTCTGTCGGTGGAAATACGTATCATTTTTACCGGAACAATATGATATGTTGATTTATTTATTGAAATGATAAATGGATTGAAAGGTGCCAAACCTGTTCTCTATTGAAAAGTGGCTTTAAATAATAATTCGATGACGCAGCTGAACCGCTGACGTGAGTTGAGTGAATCTTCAAAATTAAGTTTATACGTTTTAGGGTTTCAACCATCTATTTGGGAAATTGGTGTAATCATGAAGGCGTTGATTAGCTGCCTACGTGTACGAAATACATTAGTAGAATTTGTTGGCACCTCGACCTTATGGCCTCGGGTCAGAAGCTGCTCGTAATGTCGGGTTGAACCAGGCAATTTTACGGTATTTTACAGTTTAATTGATTTTTGGAAAAAACAGATGGGCTATAAGGTCATGTAAAAAACTAAATGTGTAGAATCATCTCCTCTATTAATTGTTTTTAGATAAAATCCTAAAAAAGTGTAATTTTAGTACAAAAATCTCAAAGCATTGGTATTTCCGTCCAAACAACTTTCTTCCGGTTATTGGAACATTGTTGGAAACTTGGTATACCGTTTCTTTACAAAAAAAAAAAAAACTAATTTTTGAAACAATTACAATTTTGTATCACCTTACGGGCGGCCCGCAGGGAGTCGGAGGTAAATCGTAAATAGGAGAATAGGTCGAGTTGTGTATCAAATTAAAGGTATGTTATAGGAGAACATAATGCCGCAAACTATACGTCAAAAGGTTAACTCTACACAAAATGGCGACAGTTTAAAGTTACAATATTGGGTGTTTGCAAATGGCTTAATTTGACTTATTAGCTCAAAATTTAAAAGAAAAACTCCGACAATCCACAGTATAACTAGTTTTTGTAGATAGTGATTGACTTATCACCTACAGTGGGAACGGTCTACGAGGAATATGAGGAAAAATTTTTATCTAAAATTATAAATGTTTACTATATATTAAAAAGCAACTATTACCAATAAACTTTCATAACAGCTTTTTTTATAATAAATTCTCAAACTGTTTTCCTTCTGCAGTTTGGCAGTGAGCTAGGCGGGTGTTGTAGCCGTTCATAACGCTCTGTAGCATCTCAGCAGGAACTTCTAGTGCGTATTGTCGGAGTTTTCCAGTGCAAGTTTTGTTGCTTAATATACAATGGATACAAATATATAACGCCATTCACATACTTTTGAGACACCCTGTGTATATGTATATATATAACATTTTAAATTACACCTGATAAAGTGTTCTGGAGACCATGATTGGTGCTCATTGACCACACCGACCTGAGTTCTCTCTATAAGAGTTTCTACAATAACTACATTTCCTATGGAAATTCGCAGCTTCTTACATTTTTTTAGTTACAAAACTCGTATTTATAACCACGTTATCATATTCCGAAAAAAATAGTAAAATGCTAACATATGTGGTTCCCTGAAATGGATAGTAAAATATTTTGTGATTCTGATAATTGTTACGCCGGTTAGCACGCTTTATTGTAAATATGCCAAAATTCAATATGGGACCTTTATTCATTTCTGAAAAATTATCTGTGGTAAACCTATTATGTAAGGGTATCTAATAAAGAATAGCTACTCAGCTGGGACACTGTTGCCACTATACAGTTATACAATTATATATGTTTTTTGGGGTGATGAATCCGAATTTGAAGTTTGCAACCAAAATTTCCAATTTTCGCAAAACGAAACCAACTTTTCGCACTTAATTAAATTTTTTGCCCGTAACAGTAGCACCGAAATTATTTATTTTATGGAAAACACCGCTCTTTACAAAATCAAAGAAGACAAAATTTACTATACATTGTATTCGTTATTTTTGAATGTAGGGACAACGGGTGAGGAGCTACAGCAAGTTGAAATTGACGAAACTGATTTCGGTTTTTGCCAGATAACTCACAGTCAATTTATTTCTAGAAGAAACGCACTATTTACAAAATGTCACATTCAATTTCTTCGTTAATATGCGAGAAGTTGAGCAGCCATTAGGCGTTCTGACTTGAAGGAGTATTTCTGTCGCAGCTGCCATACTCATAAACCATGTTCATCCTTTCCGTTCGTTTGATTTGTCTAATTTTCCTATATTTGTAAATGTACTAGCACATTTTTATCCTCCCCACCCCTCATTCGTTGTGACCCGAATACCTGGCACCTGGACAAAAGAAGGAATTGCTCTGTCAATTATCTGCGATAAACCGACGTCAATTTCAATTTGCTCTTGCTCCTAACCCGTTGTTCCTAAATTCAAAAACTATAGATGAAAATTTATAGTGTATCTTGCCTTCTTTAGTTTTGTAAAGGTTTTAGTTTTTGATAAATAAATTGTTTCGGTATTACGGACAACGAGATATAGGTAAATTAGACAAATCAAACGAGTGGAAAGTATGAACATGGTTTAAACTAGAGTGTGGCGGATACGACCGAAATACTCCTCCACGTCAGAACGCTCGAACGGCTGCTCAACTTCTCGCATATTAACGACGAAATTTAATGATATTTCAATTTGCACATAGTGCTTTTTTCGAGAGACTGTGAGTTATCTGAGAAAAACCGACGAAGAACTCAAATTTGGTCTATTTTCAACTTGGTCTAGCTCCTCACCCGTGTTTAACACATTGAAAAACTGCAGTTGAAATTTATAGTAAATTTTTTTTTCTTTCATTTTTTAAATAGTGGTGTCTTGGATCAAATATTTAAATTCGGTTTTACTGGAGACAATCTGAAAAAGTTCGTTATTTTTTTGCGAATAATTCGAAACGCTCCAGGAAATTTTGGTTGTAACTTCAAATTCGGATTAAAAACCACAAAAATGTATAATATAGAACCGCAGATAAACTGACTACATGAATTTCGTCCACGTGAGGTGATTTTTCGATACCGTTTTACTTCGCTAATTGCCAACATTTTACAAAAAAACAAAAAAAAAAACAGTTTTATAGGCTACACCCAAATTAATTTTTTTAATAGTGTTCAATCCCTTGCTCTTCCTGTTGTCGAAATTGTCAACTACGCCACAACACAGCACAAACAACAACCAAAAAACACAAACAAAATGGGGTTACCGTTTCGACACATTCATCAAAGTCACAAAAACATTAAACAAAAGAAAAACCAGAAATCGCACAAATTGTTTATAGTTTTGTGAAGACTATCAACACTTCGCTTCTACAGAAACCGATATTTTATATTACGTGCCCCACCCCCAGCTGATCAGGCCCACAATGATTGCACAACTGATAAGACACGAGGCTTGTCAGTAACATCACAGAGTAGTAAGGGTCTAGTAGACCTTCGTCTACCGGAAGGCATATAATTTTAAATATGTTTTTTGGATGTTTTTTTGGTGTAGTTGACAGTTTCGGCAACAGGAAAAACAAGAGATTGCACAGTGTTAAAAAAAATAAGATGGGAGTAGCCTTTAAAACAGTTTTTTTTTTTTGTAAAATAAATCACCTTGACTAAAAAATTTAATGTAATTTATAACAAAACAAAAATTGTCAACACCTCCTTTACCGAGCCGTAGACTAAATAGTATCTGCATTGTTTTCATTAATCCAATATCCAAATGCAATAAAGAGCAACGCGCTAAAATTAGAGTCACATGCACCGATGTATTTCTTCATAAATTGTATTTTAATTAAATACACCGAGCTAATATTGCTTTCATAAATCATCTCGGTAGAAATTAATCACGAGAAAGATGACATCCTGGTGTCTAATTGAATCATTTCCCCGACTCACCCTCTGCCCTTATTCCTCAGCTAGAGGCGGTTTAGTTTAGGTCGATACATTAGCCACATCTCAGATGTTTACCATAATCATTATTCTTAAACACTAATTGCTAGAGTTCGTTCGGTAATTACTGTAATTTGAGTTGCAAAGTTGAGTTATTTTTGTCAATTGTCAAGATATTGGTAACAGTATAGCAATAAACAGTATTAGCTAATTTCCATAGGAAAGATAAGCTATTTCAGTTACCCATAATGGTGAGACCCAAGTTCGGGAGTAATGGAGCACCGATCATAATCTTTAGAACATGTTTTGGGGTGTCATTAAAAATGTTATAAATCTATATATGTCCGCACTTTACGACCGCATTTTAAGTCCGATTTGGAACACACGTTGGTTGCTTAATTTACTCAGACGAGTTCGTTAGCCAAAAAATCCAAGAGCAGGGAGCACTTTTTAGACCGAAAGTAATTATTTTTTAGACTTTTCGTACTTGAATAAAACGTTTTTTTAGGGTTTTATCTATATATGTATGATACTATTAGTATTCTGCACATTTTGTTTTTTTACATGACCTTATAGCTCGCTTGTATCCCAAAAATCGACCAAAACGTAAAACAAAATGAAAGTACCCGGGTCAAATCGACGTGGGGATTTTACCATGTTCTGATTCTAGGCCGAGATTTTACTATGCGAGCGAAGCGAATTAGTCCATAACCCGAGGCCGTTAGGTCGAGGTGCAAACTCGCAAAGCTGCGATTGAAACAAAGCATCGCGTGAGTTGAAACTAGTGGTTTAGGTGCAAATAAATTCCGCTAATATATTCGTACACATAGGCCCTCATGAGTAGACCAATTTCCCAAATAAATGGTTGAAAATGTAAAACATTCAACATTTATAATAAATAACTAATGAGCTTGACTTGTGAGAAAGTAACTAGATAAAATAAAACATCACAACAAATACGTTTACTAACCTCAAAGGCGTTTCAACGACAATTTCGTCATCCTCAGTAACCAAACAGTTTGAGTTTAGTTATAATTTGGTTACCGTAGCCCGTGCATCACTGAGGATGGCGATATTGTCGTTGAAACGCGTTTCAGGTTAGTAAACGTATTTATTGTGAGATCAGCGGTTCAGCTGCGTGATCGAATTATTATTCTTTGTGTATATTATAACAATTGATTTTCATATTGGTAGTTACTTCTATCAATGGACAGGTTTTGTCTGTGCTAAAACATCTCACAATATGTATTTATATCTTCGATACACCTTAATTGTCGTACCGTCTTCCTCAAAAAATTACAGTGTGATTTTTTTTTTAATGATTGACAATTTGTATAAAATTTACCAATTCGGAAATTTTATTAACAATGTTTGGTAAAATTTTGAATCTCTCCATGTAACAAAATCTGGTATGTCTGTCTGTGACTGTATCAACTGAGAACGGCTGAACGTACAAAGCTGTGGTTTGAGTCATTAGACGCAGCATTTCTTCGGGACGGTTTAGGAGGAATACACATTTTAAAAAGTCTGTTCGTTCAAAAGTTGTGACCAAAGACGACTATTTTGGGTACGTTTCTGCTTATAACATTGGTCTGGAAGCATCTGTATTCTATTTGAGATACTCAATGGATTCAACTAGCCTAGATCTTTCAAATGTTCACTGAGCCAATTCTGTAGGTCGCACAGTTTAGAAGTTAAAACACAAAAATGTGCGTCTTTCTTAAACCTTTTGGTTTGCTGACTTTTTAAACTGCTGTAGCTTTTCAGTGGTAGGTTTTAAGAAAAATCTGAGACTACCTTAGCGATTGGAAATTTTGAACTTTCTTCGTGTTTGTCATTTTTTCTCTGACGCGATCTAAGGGGAAAAATGCAAAGCACGTTTGATTGGTTCGTTTTAAAGTATTTTCGGCTGCTGTACCTCTGCCGTGAGTTGAGCAAATTTCCAGAATTAAGTTTATATGTTTTATTGTTTAAACCAATTATTTTGGAAATTGGTCTACTAATGAAGGCGCAGAACATCATATAGAGTTTATTTGAACATTACCTCCAGCTTTGGCTCACGCGCAGTGGAAAAACTCGAGTTGGCGTCTCGACTTTGCGGCCTCGGACTGTGGCCCCACTTTGAAATCTCCTACGTGTATTTAAACCGGGTACGTTTAAGGTGATTTACGTTTTGATAGATTTTGGAGGAACCATACTGGCTACAAGGTCGTGTAAAAATACAAAATGTGCAGAATAATCTAATATATTTGGTGTTTAGACAAAACCCCAAAAAGTTTCATTCAAATACATAAAATCTGAAACAATATTTCTGTCAAAAAAACTGCTTCCATTTTTTTTTTTTTTTTTTTTTTTTTTTTTTGTAACGAACTCGTACAAGTTACTTTTTGTAATGCCATTCCAAAACGTGTTCTGGGCACCATGATCGGTACTCATCTACTACTGCCGAACTTTGGTCTCGGCAGAAAAGTCAATGCAATAGTTTATGTTTCCTGTGGAATTGTTTAAGTGTTGAAAATAAAAAAATTGTTACATTTGAAAGTTATCTCCAATAACAGTTCAATGCATGTGTGAAAACGTATGATCGAGTGATTTATTATTTAGGTGACCTCAGTGAGTGTATTTCCACATAGAGCTGTTTGTAAAATAATAAATCCCATTGTACTATACCGTACTTAGTATCAGTTATAGCTCAAACGTATTCCTGCAGAATTGTAATTTATTTAAGATGTCCTTCTATCGAACAATAAATCCAAATGCAAACGAGATAAGACTGTCGTGTGGGTCAATAAAGAAAGATAAAAATATACAAAACAAATTACCCGGCGGTAAACTGCGAGGGAGTTCTAATCGATATTTGGTGGCGGTTTATCGAGGGTAGCCGTTAATCGAATCAGAATCGAGATTTGCAGTTTATATTGCGAGCGGCGAGCGGCCGTGTTTACCCTGGGGAACCGCTATCTCATCCACCTGAATAAATTTCATATATAAGGGTAGGGCAAACATTGGGGGTTGATACAAATTGCAATTATTTTAGCACTGCGGTGTTTGGACGGTTTATTTCGAAAGCTTTCGACTGAGCGTTTGGGAAAAACTGAATGTGTGGACTATTGAATACTAACGCACTATAACCGTAAAACTGGAATAAACTCCGTTGATGAGGTTTTGTTAGCGAATTTCCAAGGAAAGATGAGTTTTTGCAGTGACTCTTATGGTGAGACTTTTAGGTGTCAATAAAATTTGTATATAAAACATTTAAACAATCATGTAAAACCATAAATTAATTTATACAAATTTTGTTCAAGTTATAGGGCGATTCAGAACTATGCGGAAATGTCAGGAACGCTCATTTTATAGCTAAAAATAAGAAAAAAATAGCTCATATAAAAATATTTTCCTTCATCCGATTGTTTCACAGTGAGACCATCCGATAGAGAATCAAAAAGGCTATAAAAAAGTAGCATTTTTTGTTAAAATGTACAGTTTTGAGTAATTTAGATTTGAAATATTCAAACATCCGCCATTTTGAAATGCATGGTTGGATATAATCGTTTATTTTTCTTGAGATTCATCATTATTAGGTTAAACTTTATGCCAAGTTTGAACTTAATCAGTCAAGCATTTCTTTAGAAATAAATTATTTTGTACAAAAACAAAATGGCGGATATATAAAAAAAGCCTATGTTTATATGAACTTTTTTCTTATTTTTAGCTATAGAACGAGCTTGCGCGACATTGCCGCATAGTTCTGAACCACTCTGTATACTCTGAATATCTCGATTTGATTTATCATGAATTTAACCTTAATTTATAAATTACCAACATTTTACTATGTGTATAATTCTCTTTTTAGTGTCAAATGAAATTTTCAAACAACATTCTGAAAAACTAAGTAATAATTGGCGTTTTTTTTTTGTATATATATATCTGCTCTCTTGAATGATAGTTTTTTTTATAATCCTCTTAAATGGACCTTAAAAGTCACCTTCCTGCTAAAGTTTAATTCAGATAACGCTCACGGATGATATGTTAATAAAAGTCAATACCATTGATAAACGTGTTTTTTTTTTCAGTATAGTCATTTCCTAAATATGTGTTACCTAATTATCCATAAGGTATAAGACAGAGACAGAAATAGCTAAGATCCCAATAATTTTAATTACGGTATACGTCATAATTTCATCATTATTATTTAATGAAATCAACAATCAACATTTCAAACAAAATTTGATATCGGAAACTAAAGGAAATAATGAAATATGTAACACCAGATGTTTGATTTATAATACAGGAAGTATTTTTCATTGATTTTGTTTGTGTCTCCTTTGGCCTAACCTAAAAAACTGTTGCTTGTGAAGAATAATTAACTGATTCTAATTTTCCAAGTTGTTTGCTATTGACAATAAATGTAAATGCTTTCAATAAACGTGTTGGTTTGGTTCAGTATAATAGTCCTAACCTAAAATTATGTTTAGTTTTTTATACAAATCAACTGTTTTATTTATAATGTTTAATAACAGATGTTTGCATTGTAATACCTAATCTAAAAATCTGTTGGTTTGAAAAATAATAAACTGATTCTAAATTTGTCAAGTTGATTTATAAATTTACTAGTGTACCCGACAATGCTTCGCTATTGCTTGATTTTTGTCAATGTAACCTCAAAAAGTTAATACTCTTCAAATATTTGCTAAGTAATATTGCTATGGTAATGAATGTAAACAAACATGACGTGTTGCTATGCTTTTCATACGAACAGCTGTTTTTGTGCCCCTGATAGAATCAAAAGAAATCTTTCTTCCATAAGATTAACATTGAAACTTTGAAGTTCAGTGGGACACAGCCCTAATGTCCTAGGACTTTGGTAAATGGCCTAAAACCTTCCCAGGGTTAACCTGTGTTACTATGCAAAATTTTAAAGCAATCAGATAGACGGATTGGTAACGCATAAAGGAACAACAGAAGACAGATAGACAGATAGACAGACAGACATACATTGGATTTTATATATATATATAGATTCAACCAAGCGTGTTGCTAATAAGCTTCTGAACCTAATCAGCTGTTTTATGCAGTTATAGGGCTGGGAGTGAGCAACGAATTTTCACTAGTTCTATGCTTTAAAATAAAAATTTAGTACAACACTTACTTAATGTGCTTTGAGATGTGTACAACCCTTACTTTCTATAACCCGATAAGAATATACATAAAAATTTTCGATTTTGTATCTTAAGTAGTTGTTTCTCTACGTTTATTCTATGATTGTCATTACAAAACCTCTTATATATATATTTACCTGGTTGACCAAATTAGCATTTTAATATTTTTAAAGAAACTTTATTCTCAGTAGAAAGACGACACGACACATCACAATGCGTTATACGTTTTTACAGAAATAGGTCAACGAAATAAATAAAGAACAAGTTTTAAAATGTATGTAAATCGACGTATATCCCGTGTTTTGCATTAAGACTTTTATCAAGGAAACACAAAGTCGAATAAATGCTGTGACAAGAACAGAGAACTGAGAACCTTAATTTGGTTATCTCAGGGAACACAAAGACCTCACGCAGTATAACTGGTCCTGAGTGTTCTCTAATTGGACGCTTTGTTCTTATTTTGGTTTCCTATCTGCCGTGTGCTTGGTTCTATCACCATATACAAAAGAAGACGTCCTGACTGACTGTTCACAATCAACGTACAGCAAAAACTATCCATCTATTATATAAAAAAGTTTTTCTACTTCTTCTTCTCATAATTATAAAGTAATAAGAATAGCTACTATCTAGCAAAACCACTGCCAATGGAACGGGCTTGGAAAAATTAGCGGGGAAAGAAGACACTGTTGAGTCAGTAAGAAGAAAAATAAATCTCTCTATTATGTAAAAAAAGTTTTTCTACTTCTTCTCATAATTATAAGTAATAATAATAGATTAAATACGTGTATTGCGTAGCGGTAACCATTGCATAACTTCCAGGCGCTGTGTATTGCGTAGCGCAGACGTATTGCATAACTTCCAGGCGCAAAAATTCATGAAGTCGAATTCAAGTCGAAAAATAAAGTTGAACTGGGCCCCCGGAGATCGGGAAGCGATCGGAGTTGGGGTGGGGGTTGGCGATCGGAGCGAGTAGGGGGCAAAGCCCTCAAGTGATACTTAATAACTTTCAGGATACCTTCATACTGCTACATAGAAGTGCATTAAGAAAGGATTTGCAAAATATTGATTTTAAGGGTTTTTAATGGTCTAAATACATTGTTTCATTCCCACCCGTGAAACAGCTGATCTCCATTAAAAGCTTATGAACACCATTCTAGGTGTGGAATATTCCGAACATACACACGTTTGTTGAATGCATTTAAATGCAGTGCCAAAGCAACCAACTTAGCAAATTCAGAATCAGTTCAGTTAATTAGGCTTCACAACCAACAGCTTTTTTTAGGTCAGATTAACAAAATAAAAGCAAACAAAAAATAATCGAGAAAGGCTTACTGTATCATAATTCCAACATTTGACGTTACATGTTACAGGTAAAACAGCTGTTTTCGATTATATTCTTAACACAATTTTAGCTTAGACCCATATACTAAACTAACACACGTATAAATTTACTTTTTTTTATGGACAAGAGGGTCTATGGAATACAATAGTTTGAGCACGCAGCTGAACCGCTCGACTTGAGTTGAGCGAATCTCCAAAATTGAGTTTATATGTTTTAGAGTTTCAATGAACTATTCGGAAAATTGATTTACTCACGAAGGCGCTGGATTGCTGCCTCTGTGTACGTCATATATATTATTAGAATTTGTTTGCACCTAAGCCTTCGTTCCACTCGCAGCGGAAAAACTCGCTTTGCGACGTCGAACTTGATCGGACGTCGGCCTTGGATCAGAAGATGCCCCCACGGTAAAATTCCCCACGTGGATTTGAACCGGGTAATTTAATGGTGTTTTACGTTTTGATCGATTTTGGTTGAACCAAGCGAGATACAGAGTCGTGTAAAAAAACAAATTACATAATAATACCCTACATTTATTTCTATAGATAAAACGCGAAAAATCTCAAAAACAGTCACCTACTTCCTGTCAAAATATTGCGCTTCCGGTTGTTGGATTTTGTTGGCTAACGAACTCGTCCGAGCTTCTTAGACTACCAACATGTGTACCAAATTTTGACTAAATCGGACTTAGAATGCGGCCGTTAGAGAGCGAACACTTATATACATATACATTTTTAATGACACCCTAAAACGTGTTCTGGGGACCATGATCGGTGCTCATTTACTACTTCCGACATCAAGTCTCACCGTAAAGGTCACTGCTATAGCTCATCTTTTATATGGAAATTCGCTAATAAGTCATCAAATTTGTTTGTAATTTAATTTTTTTACCTTATTTAAGGCTGAATCCCCTAAAATGTTGACATGGAATTTAATATAAAAACTTGTCATTTCAATCTTCCATTGTAATTCTTACTGAACTTACAACAAAACTGAAAATATACTGTAAAACAACTTATTTTGATAGTAGTTGTAAAGGAAAACTCAACCTTTAAATTCGATTAATTGTTAAAAGTAACATTCAGTAACAACAGTCAAATATGTTTTTTGACAATAATTCTATACTTGTTATCTAAAAGAAACATACTAGACGTGTAAATAACATGACATCTAATTGAAGGGTAGGTGCTGAGTTGCTTCGGGTAATATGTTAAGACTCCCGTGTTGACTGTAAACTCATCCTTGCCTAACACTTTATTGATCTCTAGATACTTTTCTTAACATTTCTTAATCGCTTCCTGTATCCACCGTGGAAACATAAAGTAGGCTTTTAAAAATATTTTCCAAAATTATCTGTCATCGGGGAACGGCTGGAACTTTAAACTACTTCGACTGACTTAAATAGACTGGTGGGAAATGTGAGAAGCGATAAAAGTGTCAGCAAACTGTTGCAATATATTTTATGGAACTTTAAAAAATGAAGGGGGTTTCAGTAACATTTTCAAAAATATCTTCAATACTATGTATATAAATTTAAACAAAATAGTTTGGATATCATTAAACAATTCCCCAGAAGGCAGTGCCATGAAATATTAATAATTGTGTCAGAACATTATTGTGTTGATATCAGCGAAAATAATTCGATCACGCAGCCGAAACGCTGACGCTGATGTGAGTTGGGCGAATTTCCAAAATTAAGTTTATATATGTTTTATTGTTTCAACCAACTATTTGGGAAATCCCTCTACTCACAAAGTCGCTGAATAATAGACTACGTGTACGAAATGTATTAGTAGAATTTCTTTGCACGTCAGCCTCCAGCCATCGCGCATGCTCTGCTTCGATACGCTCTCAGCGGAAACACTCGCTTTGCGAATTTGCACCTCGCAGAGGAGAAACACTCAATCATTCGAAGCCGCAAGGGTGAGGTGGAATCAAGATTGTGGTGGGGTTGATCAAAATGTTTGATACATTTGTGGGAACCATTCGGTTATGTAAAAAACCTAATGTGCATAATAGTCTCCTACATTTATTTTGTTTAGATAGAACCACAAAAATGTTTCGTTACAATACGAAAAATGTGAACAAATTTAACTTTCGTTTAAAAAAACATGCTTCCGGTTGTTGTATTTTTTCGGTCAATGAACTCGTGCCAGCTACTTAGAAAAATAACTTGTCAACCCACTATGCTCATTGACCACTTCCGACCTTCGGTCTTAGCATGAGTCACTTCAATAGCTCATTTCCCTATAGAATTGTGCTAATAACATGTAATGTTCAAGATATTTTCGAAAATAACCAATACGTAGCAGCTATCCTATAATGGTTTCGTTTTGTAGTTTTAAAGTGGAGAACCATAAAATTTGTGAACTAATTATATTAGATTAGATACTTATTGTATTCCCTGATATATACAGGGTGTCTTAAAAGTATGTGAATGATGTTATATTTTTGTAACCATTGCAAATTAAGCAACCGTTTAAAATTACAATATTTTGATTTTTCAAAATAGCTTATTTTTATTTATTGGCATATTATTTAAAAGCAAAACTCCGACATTCCACACTAGCAGTAGGACCAGTTTTTGTGGATAGTGAGTGACTTATCACCTTCAGTGGGAACAAGTTTTATTTCAAATTATAAATTTTTGAATTTAAATTTTTTTTGAAATATTAAAAAATAACAATTGCCAATAAACTTTCATAATGTTTACTCTTTTTTACAATACATGCTAAAACTGTTTTACTTCTGCAGTTTGGCAGTGAGCTAACCATTCATAACGTTCTGTATCATCTCAGCAGGTATTTCTAGTGTGGATTGTGGGAGTTTTGTTTTAAAGCTAATGACAATAAGTAAAATTAAGCCATTTTCAAAATGCCCGAAATATTGTAATTTTAAACGACTGCCATTTTGTGTAGGGTGAACCTTTTGATGTCTGATTTGAGGCATTTTGTTCTAAGATATACCTTTAATTTGATGTACAACTCGACCATTCTCCTACTTAAGATTTTCCCCCAACTCTCTGCAGGCCGCCCCCCTAAGGTGATACAAAAATATAATTGCTTCATTGGTATATAATATAATTCATTTTTTTGGTAGAGAAACGATGTACCAGTTTTTGTTGCGTAATCTGCCTTGGCTACAAACATATAATTCACATACTTTTTAGACACCCTGTATATACGTACACATGTAAAACAAGAACATAACTTCACAACAATAGTATAACTTGTCGAGGTTACCGTCCAATAGTCTATTTTCAGCGTCCACGACGGCCGTTTCGGCTATTCAGCCATTTTCAAGTTAGAGACCACTGTCTTTAGTCATTAATTATAAACATAAAAACACACTATGTAACATTATTTGCTCTCACATTTCGATGTACATGCAAGGGTCCACTGCCCGCGACTAGACTGCTGGTGTTATGCTTATCTGTGTTTACTTCTGCGATGTCTATTACCGTCAAACGATGGGTTGGAGTTGAAGTTTTCTTTTTCGTTAAGCAATGTACTTTGCTCTGTTTTGAAAGCATATAAATTCCATATTGTTCCAGCTCATTCATAAGCTTCTTTGTGGTACACCTATGTACAATGGTTAAAGATTTGTAAATGACGTCATACTTATGTTTGTTTTCCATAATGTGCTCAGCAAATTTAGATTCGGTCTTAAGAGGTCATGCCGATTGTATTGAGGGAGGCCGTCCTCAAATATCCTATAAAATTATCGCCCAGTTTGTCCTATGTATAAAATAAAATGTACTTTTTTGTATCTAAATGTTAGTTGCACAATACACAAATATACTCTCTTGTATACACAAACTCAAAACATCTATCTAACACACACACACAGGACTATGTTCCATCACACGACCACATCCAACAAGCTCTCCGGCGGCGTCCCTGCTCAAATAGCCCAACCAATAGAGATTTTGTCATGTTATTTAATTTAACAGCAAGCGACATCTATAGTGACTTTAAGGATATAGCACATAGGAATAAAATACAAAACCATCAGGCAAGGAGCTTTCGGGCATTTTTTAAAAACAGAAATAACAATAAATTGGGACTTTTTGGGGTTTTTTGTTGATATTATAGTTATGAAAGGATCACGATGCCTTCAATGAGCTACTTGTAGAGAATTACAAAAAAAACCTACAAAATGTTTTTATAGAAACCAATCGCACCATTTTTCACCTAGAAAAGTAAAGAAAACGCTTAAAAATTACCATTTTTCAAAAATCCATATCTTTGTTAAGGGCATATTTCGGAAAATCATTGTTTATTATGTTTACTTCAAAAATTTGTGGCATAAATACTTTTTCCACAATTACAGTATAAACAATTTTGTCCAATATCTTGCATAATGTGCCATATTAACCCGAGGGACCCGATTAAAATTTACCAAACGGATTCAGAAAGTAGACATTAAAACCTAAAACTCTCATACCTTCGATTTTTTAATAAGGTTGATAAAATATGATAAAAATGCTTCCGAAATTAGCGCAACACCCATAATTTGAGATCGACGGCGAGAGAGACAGTGGTAGTGAGGGAACCAGCAGCTGAGCCCCCTGCCGGTATCTACTACCTCCGCCTATCTTGTCGTCGATTCCAAATTTACGAGTTTTGCGCTATGTTAGGAATCATTTTTATAAAACCTTTTTTTGTAGGTCATTTTATTATCTACAAATGTCCCATTGGAAGTATCGTGATCTATTCAGAACTTTTTATAATATCAATGAAAAGTTGAAAAAGTCTTAATTTATTGTTATTTTTGTTTACGAAAAATACACAAAAGAACCTTAAATGATAGTTTTTGTATTTTACATACCTTTGTGCTACCTTTTAAGTTACTGTGGATGTCGCTTGCTGTTAAATTCAATAACAAAATTAGCTTTATTTTTCGCTCTATTGGCTGGGCTAAATAGCCAGTTCTTTAGGAAGATCAATAAATTTTATTTATATTTGTGTAAAAGTTTATTGTAGAGGCTAGGTGGAGTTGTAGAGAAGAAATTAAAGTACAAATGTTAAAATTCTTAACGAATATGGGCGATAACTGTTTGACTTGC
>JAGFPH010000097.1:905157-944382 GCA_018207615.1 Philaenus spumarius
AAATGTTAAAATTCTTAACGAATATGGGCGATAACTGTTTGACTTGCGTTCCACATTGTTGCAGTGTTAAAGGTGTGTAATAAAATAATCCGATAACAGATTTACCACGTCAACATAATAAACCGCACGGTCTCAATTTAGTCCTTCCAAACAGTGTAAGTAGAGAGCAGGCATGAATCAAGCCGTGAACAAAGCGTGAACAGATTTAGCGCGGGAGTTGCGTGTACGATGCGAGATTACTAAATAAGGTTGCTCAGCTCAATTCCCTTTTATTGTTAACTGCCTTGGTTCAGAAATACCGAGGATAATTTATTCCTTCAGATAAATGTTTTCGCGAGATTGTAAACGTTGATTTACTTCCAGTATAGTCCGGTCAAATGGTAGTAGCACGTGGGCAACATTTAAGTGGTCGGTTTCTGTGCGGTTCTATGTTTGACTTTTGGGGGTGCTGAATGTCTTTTTGGCGATATCCATATTAATCATGAGCTAGAACTATGGTCGGAAGTAGTAAATGAGCACTGATCATGGTCTCCAGAACACGTTTTGGGGTGTTATTACAAATGTTATATACATATGTATGTGTTCGAACTCTAACGGCTACATTTTAGTCCAATTTGGTCAAAATTTGGTGCACACGTTGGCTGTCTACGTCGTTCGGACGAGTTCGTTAGCCAATAAAATCCAACAAGTGGAAGAACGTTTTTTTGACTGGAAGTTACTATTTTTTGATATTGTTCTTACTAGAATGACACTTATTTTCTAGATTAAAATTTTTTTTTTAACAAAAACAAATGTAGGATATTATTCCGCACATTGTGTTTTTTTACACGACCTGAATAGCTAGCTTGGTTCCCCCAAAATCAATTAAAACTTAAAATACCATACACGTACTATGTACACGTGGGGGCATCTTCTGATCTGAGGCCACATCCGACTTTATACTCTGCGATCGAAGAAAAGCAGCCCACAAACCGAGGCCGCAAGGTCGTGGTGCAAACTCGAAAGCGAGTCGAATCACGTAGCGCATGAGTCGAATCTGGACTCATTGTTGCTAAGGTGCAAACAAATTCTACTAACATATTTCGTACACAGAGGTCTATTAGTACCGTGTGTATACCAATTTCCCAAATAGTAGACCGTTTCCACCAAGCTGACGGTAAAACATATAAAACTTAATTTTTGACATTTGATCAACTCACTTCAGCGACGTTGCTGAGCTTTTGATTCATTTGGAAATTCGCTAATCATAAATTTGTCCACATTACACCTTTAATTTGGCCACATCCGATTTTATACGCTGCGAGCGAAGCGAAGCAGTCCATAACCCGAAGCCGAAAGGTTGAGGTGCAAACTCGAAAAGCTATCAAATTCGACTA
The DNA here is from genome assembly GCA_018207615.1 of Philaenus spumarius. NCBI lineage: Eukaryota > Metazoa > Arthropoda > Insecta > Hemiptera > Aphrophoridae > Philaenus > Philaenus spumarius. The sequence goes on from JAGFPH010000097.1 coordinate 906,534, forward strand.
ACATTTTCGTACATACAGGCAACTGCTATTCGGCGTCTTCGTGGATAGACCTATTTCCCAAACTGTTAGTTGAAACCCTAAAATGTATAAACTTAATTTTGTAAATTAGTTCAACTCGCGTCAGCTTTTTATTTTTTCACTCAAGAGAATTATAAGAACACTGTGTAATTTAAAATAAAGGCAATCTTGAATAAATTCATTTACGAAATTAAAATGTTTAAATCTTCCCTGTATATTCATCCTGTTTTTTATAGAAGCAATTATATGGGTGTCGATCAGTACAAAAATGGATACTCACAGATATCTTAGATACACGCATGAGACGTCGAATGCTTCAACACCCAGTACACAGATTAAAGTTGTTCGATGACGGGGATGCGCAATTCTGGTCTCAAATTGTACTCTGTTTCTCTTTAATAGTCTTTACAATGACCTACTTTTACATTGGAAATGTTTAACCCTGATTCCCCAAAACCCAAACCTCAAAAAAAGGATAGAGGGTCAGATATGTCAGAAAAAGTTTTCTGTAACATAAATAATGGAGTTATGTTAATGGAATGTTAAAGGGACTTTATGAACACGCTGTATATAAAATATAGTTATTTTGTTAAAAAATATGTAAACATTAAGTCAGAAATGCTCTTGTAAGCTTAAAAATTAAGAAAATGTTATTGAGTCTAAATGTATACAACTTTATATCTGGGTTATCCTTTCAGGATTCACTTCTTGTGTCCGGTGTTATATTTATGAAAACATTCTTGCCGAGTAAACTGTTAACCACCAAAACAAAATTTACTCAGATTAATTGTTAGGCCCACCGTTTCGAGACGCCCGTCAACAATTCACGTTTGCAAAATACAAACAAGAAAATTTGCGCGGATTGTCTGAAGTGTTACGAAGGCTGACAGCACTTCGCTTTTGAAGTATTTAGAATCACATTTTGTCTTAGGGAATGAAGATTCGCCCAAACTGTAGTTCTGGGTTGTGTTGTTTTTAAATTGATTCAGGAAGAACCAGTCAGTGCTACAACATTGTAAGCTACATAGACATTGACAGTGCTATAACGTAGCCTATAAAACTTTGTAGTAAATTTCAGTCCTTAAATTTATAATATCCTTTAGGCAATTACATGATTTGAAAACTATTTGTAGGCTATTAAAAAATGTTGTAATCTTTGTACCGATATTAGCTGATAACTCGCCTTGCATTCTCACGCCTCTGATTACGGATCAGAAAAGGATGATTTTTATTAGCATATAAAAATGAGTGAGAACAGATAGTCATTAATTTCATTATTTGGTGTGGTTGTGACGTAAAATATAGAGCCGTTGAGGGAACAGATTACTTGTCCTCTTATTGGTTGTTGTAGTTGTGACGTAGGTATAGAAAACTGATTTCTTCAGAGAACTGTTCTCTGAAAAAAACGATTAGTCCTGGCAACTATTCTGAGAACCTGTTCTGTTCTTCCACATCAGCGAGTCCGCGGCACTTGAGGTGTTGCCAATCAGAGAACAGAATTTGACCAAATTCTGCTCCCTGATTGGCTACACTCTCAAGTGCCGCGGACTCTACTCACATCTCTAGTTCATATCACTTTATACTCTGCGGTGCTGTCCGGATCCTAACCTTGGGCATTGAAAATCCGGGAGAGGTCTAGCCGTAATGTCCGCGCCGGATCGTACCCATATCCGCAGCAGGTCTAAGCAGCCAGTGCGATAAAGTTCAGTATAGAAAGTTATTTCCCCCACATAAACAAATTTAAAACACCTTACGCCTACAAGAAAGACGTTAGAGGTGATATTCTCCTATTCTGTGACGGTTCACTACAACTACGGATAATAGTTAAACTGGAGTCAAAATACACGAACAAAATGCCTGTTAGACTTTCAAAAGGCGTTAACTTTGATGTTGAATCCCATTCTCTTCGCCTTTATCCTACGCCCTACTCACCCAATTTGAATCGCATTAAGTTTCCGAATTAATCTGAAACAAATTTTGTTTCGAGAAGTTGTAAAAAAAAACCGCAACAATTTCCATAAAAATTACTTCAAACAAATCCACGGGCGAGGGAAATGCGAACCATAACTTTTATTTGAGTTAAGTGAAACTTGTTGTAAGTGAAGTTTAAATTTAATACATAAATTTTCCGCTCGGGCGCTGGTTGGAGTTCCCGATGTTGGCAATAGGTTATTACTCACCCTTGTTTGCTCTGTTCGCCCCCTCGATTCGACCCCCATCCCCTAAACCTTCTTACTTAACTAACCAGATTGTTACAATATACCTTGTACAAGGGAGGAAAAGTATAGGGGTGGAGAAACAGGTGACGGCACGTAAATTGTAGCTTATCATGTAAAACCACGAAATTTACTAGTTTTGTTTTTGGGCTTTAATATCGTTCACCTATCTTTATATATACAATTCTTCTGTACGTGTATATGTCACTGAACTCCTCCTAAACGGCTAGGATAATTTTGATGAAATTTTTGTTTGTGTTTGAGGGGGTCCCTGAATAGTTTAGATTCTCAATTGAAAGGGGCTGAAATGGGGTAGCTAGCCCTATACAATAAATATAAATTAAGCTAACTTCCTACAAGCTTACCTTGTTATTTTTAAGGGATATAAAAAACTATTTGCAATTTGATTACTCAAGTCAAAAGGATGAAATGGATTAGCTATTCTTCAAATTAAAATATCCACTTCTATATTCTCAAAAACTACTCAACTAATTTTAATAACATTTCATAATTCATACATATTAGTACTAAGATTTTTTTAGAGAATATGGTCTCTACAAACAAAAAGATTTAAATGGGGTAACTACCAATATACAAAATAAAATAAAATAAATTGCACTAAATTCCTATTAATATAAAATGATTTAATATTATTCTTAATTGATATAAAACACATTTTCAATTCGAGTAATTAAGTCAAATGGATGAAATGGAATAACTACCCTTAAAATAAATAATAATCCACTTTTCTATATTCTCAAAAACTACTCAACTAATTTTACTAAAATTTCACAATTTACACACTATTAGTTTAGAGAACATGGTCACTACAAATAATGAGATTTAAATGTGGTAGCTACCACTATACAATGAAAATAAATTGCACTAAATTCCTACAAACTAAACTATAAATACAAAATTATATAATGTTATTCTTAATTGATGTAAAAAAAACGTTTGCAGTTTGATTACTTATAGTCCAGTCATATTAGGTAAAAATACCCCTCTACCTGGAAATAATTCCCTAAAAGGGGAAACTTTGCATATGTATAGTACTAGCACCCAGTAACAACATATTAAAAATCAACATTCGTGCATGCTGTGCTACGGCCGCCATCTTGGAAAATGGCGGCCGATTTTCACTTTTTTGGCCATATCTCACTAACCGTTGGAGATACAAAAAATATTTTCAAACAAAAGTTAAAGACCACAAAGAAATACATCTTTTCAGTTCTGATAAATGTTGTCCTATCTCTAACGGTTATTGAGAAAAATTCAAATTAGTAATAACAAAACTTGAATTTTGTTCGAATTTCTGCAGTTGAAGTGGGAAATTTAATTTAACACGTACGTTAATCTTTAAGTTTTGGCATTTAGAGCTAGGTATTATTGAAATACAAAATATTTTTGTTAGTTTCTTTTTATTTATAAACATTTTTTAAGTAAATAGGTAGAACAGTTATTTAATACTTAAAACATTTTGATTATTCATCTTCTTCTACAATCTCAGATTCATCAACCTCCACCTCTGGCGAGTTCTCACATGACAATCCCTCACATTTACCACACATTGCTGAACACAGTAGGCCTGCCCGTTTGCACTCACAGTAGTCAGAACACTTCTTACAGTTGCAAGAAATAACATGCATGATTCTCTCGGGTGCTGGTGGAAGAGTGGTTGGTAAAGGTTGCAGTGAATTGTCAGCCAAACTCCAACCCCAATGACACGGATCTAAATCATTTCCAAGCCATTTTTTAACTTGGTGATATACACGGAAGCTGTGTTGGGAAGCAGCAGCTGATGTTGGTGGTAGCGTAGCCAAATCAAAATTTGCTTGCAGCCCTTTCTTAGCAGTATATTGGTGGTATACGTAAAATCTGTGCTCATCCAATGTTTTATTCTTTGATTTACCATACAAAGCAATGATAAAAGTCTCTCCTGCTGCTGAAATTTGTTGTTTGGTTGCATTTCTGTCATCGAAAACGCTCACTGTATATCTAAGCCGTTCTTCTTTTTTCAATAAATTTAGACACTTTACTTTCCCTTTTTCTGAAAATACTGGATGTGGTGTCACATCCTGACACTGCATGACAGAATAGAAGGACATCTTTGCATTCTTGATGGATCTCCTGTTGTTTGGATATGTTGAACATACTCGCCCTTTTAGAACCAGATTGAGGCCTAAATAACTAAATGTTTTCAGTAGTGGATCTACTTGTTAGTAAGACTAAAATGTTTGTATCCTGAGCAACAACAACTACTTTATCAGTAACTGTAGCACGTTGCAGAGCTACTGTAGTGATCAGTACATCAGCATCATCTGTTGCTTGATGTATTTCGTATCCATTTGAAGCTAGATGGCTGGAGAGCAAAGTGATGAGAGCCTTTTTATTTTTTGGATTAGATAGAAAATCAGCCTGGCTATGAGTAACATAATTATGTTCATCACATTGAACTTCTGGTATGTGATTTCTGTAGCGTAGCATATGGGCTTGTCCTTTAGTAGTTGGGCAGTCTGGATAGCCATCAAATACGATAACAGTATTTTTACCATAGTGTGCATTCACAAATGACTTGTAAGCGTTTACTACATCACCATATGTAGCAGGTTTAGGCCACACTACACAATGCAACAGGTGTCCTCCATCAAGGATGTATATACAATCCTGTTTAGCAATAATAGATTGCTCCTCTTCTTTGAAAGCAGTAACTAGAGAAGATTTTGTACCTTTTCTCATAGACGATTCGTTAAAAAGCGAAGTAGGTCTTGGTGCCAATTCATATTTAAAACACTCTTTTAACTCTTCTGGAGTGCTATGTAAACAAATCATCCTATTAAATAACTGTTGTACATTGATTGGAACTACTTTTCCTCTGACTGTAACTGATGAGGTGATGCTCTTGCTTTTCTGGGAATAACTACTTCATGAAATGTTTTACCCATTAATGTTGCCATGGAGTTTGTTCCTTTCTCAACAGCGAGATCACACGTCACAGTACTGTCTCCGACAACACCAGAAGAAATACTGACGAGGTTACCTGATACTGTAAAAGGGTTATGTTGTCTCATCCAATTCATAAATTTGTCTCTGTCATTTGTGTCCCTCTTCATACTGCTATCTCTTAAATCTTTGTGTTGCTCTGATGTTTCAGTAGATATCCCTGCAAAATCTTCAACTGCTGTGGCAATATCAGATGAAACAGGAGCACACAAAATCCATCTCATTACAGTGTCATCACTGAAGCCTCGAGTTTTGTTTATACTAATTTGAGTTTTTTTCAATAACCGTTAGAGATAGGACAAAAGTTATCAGAACTGAAAAGATGTATTTCTTTGTGGTCTTTAACTTTTGTTTGAAAATATTGTTTTTATCTCCAACGGTTAGTGAGATATGGCCAAAAAAGTGAAAATCGGCCGCCATTTTCCAAGATGGCGGCCGTAGCACAGCATGCACGAATGTTGATTTTTAATATGTTGTTACTGGGTGCTAGTACTATACATATGCAAAGTTTCCCCTTTTAGGGAATTATTTCCACCTAATATCCTAATATGACTGGACTATTAAGGCAAATTGTTGAAATGGGATAACCACCCTTCAAATTAAATCAAACAATAGCGAAGCATTGCCAGGTCCAACAGTTTCATATAAGAATAACGTTTGGAGATAAGGTTTTTGTTAGGTATTTTTTCTGTCAGTTTCGTACGTCTAAAAGGTTTTAACTCATTGATGGCATAATAGGGCTACCTAAACGTTAATGTTTTTAAGTCTCTTCGCAGAATCCCACTTTGGTGATTGATTGGAGTGCACTTGGTTTGTTTTTTAGGGTTCTATGTTTTTTTAAGGCGAAACACTACCTCGGTTATCATCTCTAATACGTTCTTAAAAACAAGTAGACAACTATACACAATTTTAAAATTGATTTACTTTATTTCAATTTTTGTTGTATTTTGTCAAGTATTTGTTTGTTTTTTTATGATTTACTGTTGATGTTTTTATTTTTATTGGCATTTTATTTTATATACAAAATTTATAGTTATTATTTGAGCTCCTCCGTTTAGACTGCTTAAAATTTTTAGAAGTTATTTATTTTTAGTCATAACAGAACTGTAATGTGGTTGTTATTTGTTACATTGTTAGAATTTGCTTTTCATGTTATGTGTAGGAACATTTTATAATCCATACTGCATCCAAACATCCGGAATATCTATATCTATATATATAAAAGCCAAAACCCACTGACTCACTGACTCACTCATCACGATTTCTCAAAAACTACCGAACGGATTGGAATGAAATTTGGTATGTAGCTTCCTCTAGGGCCATAGGTGCTCACTAAGAAAGGGTTTGAAAAAATTCGAAATTTTAGGGGAGGTTTGGGGGGATCAAAGTTGTTAAAAAACGATTTCTTCAAAACTACCGAATGGATTGGAATTAAATTTTGTATGTAGCTTCCTCTAGGGCCATAGGTGCTTACTAAGAAAGGGTTTGAAAAAAATCGAAATTTTAGGGGAGGTTTGGTTGGATCAAAGTTGTTAAAAAACGATTTCTTCAAAACTACCGAATGGATTGGAATTAAATTTTGTATGTAGCTTCCTCTAGGGCCATAGGTGCTTACTAAGAAAGGGTTTGAAAAAATTCGAAATTTTAGGGGGGTTTGGGGATCAAAGTTATTAAATCACGATTTCTTCAAAACTACCGAACGGATTGGAATGAAATTTGGTATGTAGCTTCCTCTAGGGTCATAGGTGCTCACTAAGAAGGTGTATGAAAAATTTCGAAATTTTAGGAGGGGTTTGGGGGAATCAAAGTTACTAAAATCATAATTTCAGTTCTTTTATTATTATGACAATAGTGCTTTTATTATTTAAGACCTATATATATAAAAGCCAAATACCATTCACTGACTGAACACTTAAAAAGAATACAATTACGTTAAAAAGACTGAAAATACCAACCACCACGGGCAACGCCGTACGGGTCAGCTAGTATATAATAATAGGCTTTGTCCAGACTGACATAGAATCAACGTAGCCTTAAAAAGCTGTTGGTTGTGAATAATAATAAACTAATTCACAGCTGATTTGAATAAAAAACTTAACATTATTGTAGGTTATACCAATAATGAACCGAAATACGTTTCTTTAAAGTAATTATTCTTAAAACTAACAGTATTTTTAGATTAGGTACCCGCAAACAAAATGCTTACTGTATTATAAGTCAAACCTCTGGTGTTGGATATTATATTGTTTCCTTTAGTTGGTAATATCTAAATGTGTTTTAAATGTTGATTATTTATTATTTAAATATTTATGGTGAAATTACAACGAATGCCGTAATTCGAATTATTGGGGATGGTCGCGTCTATTTCAATCTCTGTCTTAGGCCACCTCTCAATCGTCATTTCCGTGAAAATATCAGAATATACAATAACCTGGTTTCATTTCCTTTGCCATGGTTGCCGCTGGAGTCGGTGAGCGAAGCGAGCACGTGCGGAGCCCTTATTGATAACATATTTCATTTATCAGTGTAGCACAATGCTCCAACAACACACTGCAGTAATTTTCTTAACTACATCAAATATATTTGTACTGCATTATCAAACTCTGTACAATCAACTTGTTTTCCAGAAACATTTTCTATTTCAAAGTTTAAATGTTTATCTTTCTTTAAAATTGTCACGTCAAACTCCCCCCTCACCCCTCGAACCACCCTCCGCCTTCGTCTAGTTTACAAAGTAAGAACAAAAGATGGGAATTCGTATTTTGAGTTCTGTTAACAAAGGTTGATAATAGAGTCAGCTTAATTTACTTTTAAGTTAAACAAAGCCCCGAGCGCGCCCCACCCTTCCATACCAGCGCATTTTGCCTTCTCTTTGCTTTATTATGTATTCATATCTCGGGTTCTCTGTTTAATTTGAAAACAAACCGTGTCATAAGAAATATATTAACTGTCTCTATTGTCTTTGCCCTATTCTTTTCAGTTTTTTTTCGCGCTGAATTTGTCAGATGGAAATATTCTTCCTGTAGGAATTTATTCTGTAGCATTCTGAAAATTTCTAACAAAGAGTGTATTTTCAATGGACGCTGTATACAGGGTGATTTGAAAGTATTGTGACGGCTGTGTATCTTAGCGGGTAAAATTCATAATTTAAAAAAATTACCACAACTATTACTGCTGGTTGGTTTAACCCAGCCAGTACGTTCCTCATTTCCTGCATCAGGGGGAGGGGTAGGAGGGTGCAGGGGTGGTACCTAAGTTTCGTAACCACCCTGCCAGATTGACTTTGGAAAACCACTAAAACGCCAGGTTCAGTGATTCAGAAAAATTAAGAAAGTGGTCTCTTCGAGTCGCCTCGATGGAGAAGGGTTCAGCTACCGCTTTTAAGATGCATTGCCCAGAACCTCACGGAGGCCTCACGCGGGTACCTTGACCAGCCGCCTCGATGACTCTAAGCCATTAAATACTCTCATGCCTCTGTGAAGACCCCGTAACAACAGTAAAGAGCAACAAGTAACGGAAAACAATAACAGCAATAATGTCGTTACGTGGTATAGGCTTAATTAATAGTTTAAATAAATAAGAGATGAGAGGATCCTGGCATAGTCCATGAAACCGAGGTATATCTCCAAAGAGCTCCGAATAGCCATTAGAGACATACTCTTGTGTTCACCTCCACATTTAATCCTAAAGCGCCTCATACCATCAAGATCGATGTCGGCTTCACCCCTCTTGTCCCCCCACTAAGGGGTGGACATCCCCACTCTCCCCAAATGAGGCAGTAGACCGTGGTACTTCGACATTTTCTCCTCTCTAGAACGGCGTAGCTTCCTTCATCTTCATGACGGACGGTGACGTCGACTACGAAGACCCCTTCCCGGTTGTAAATTACTAGGTCGGTTTTGAGGTTCCCTAAACAACCGAAGAGCTGTGGTTCCTTAGTTACCAGTACTGCCTTTGGTTTGTACTCGATTAAATCCTTTACCCATCGTGTCTGTTGATCCGAGTTGACTTCGTGTGAGTACACTCCACCAGGTTTCCAACTGTATAGAGAGTAAAACAAACAGTTTTTTGTTCAAAATACAGATTGTTCAAAACTTGAATCCATTATCACTTTTTCCTGAAAACAGTGGTAAAATTTGAAAACCAGTTGTGATAGAGCGGTGCACACACGCTCTTGCTGAGGTTGTTCAGATCTTCTAATTACCAACATTTGTTTTGACTAGTGGATTTGGTTCGAATCAACGGCTTGGACTGCATTACACGGCTTCGTTGATACCTGACTTGTGCGCACTCTGTAGATGTAGGATGTAAATTTCTATCAAATACTCTTGGTTTCATTTGTGACGGACTCATCGCTGTCTGTTACCCCTGCGGTTCCCGGGCGATGGCTTGTCTCCTTAAAGGATGTGTCCTTCCACTTTCGTGCGAGTTTCCTGACGTTGTTAGGATGGTTGTGGTAGAGAGGGTTGTTTAGATAAGGCGGGTTTTGTGTTACTTTAATCAGTTTATTGAAGCATCAAAATCATTTCCTGGGCTGGACTAAACTACCTAAGGTAAGGTAAACCAGTTTACTTTGTGCAACTAACAGACTGATTTAGGCTTGAATATTTAACCTCAAGCTGGCTCTTACCCTTTAACAGCCATTTTAGCACTACCGCCATCAACATAGATCCAGAATTACTCTATGATTTTCTTTTAGGGATAGAGAAGTATAAGACTTCCTCACCACTGTGACGTACATGGATCTATTGTGGTACTTACTTATGATTATTAATTATTATTATACTAGGGGCTCCACCCCTTCTCGCTTCGATCACCAACCCCTGTGGTGTTACATGGCGAAGCTAATGCAAACATCTTACTTTATACTCAGATATTTTCACGGAAATGACGACTGAGCGGTGACCTATACATAGCTATGTAAGACAGAGATCGATAGAGACACAAACATCCCCACTAATTCGAATGTGGTGTAACTTCAAAATTAATATTTAAACAATCAATAATCAACATTTCAATCAAATATTGATATTACCAACTAAAGGAAACAATATAGTATGTAACACCAAATGTTTGACTTATAATGCAGTAAGCCTTTCGTTTGGTTTTACCTAATCTAAAAAAAAAAAACAGTTAGTTGTGAAGAATAATTACCTGATTCTAAATTTTCCGAATTGATCGCAAATAAACTTATTTTTGTTCATTGTAACCTAAAATGATGTTAAGTTTTTGGTCCAAATCAGCTGTTTTATTTGTAATATGTAACAATAGATGTTTAATTTGAATTGTAATACAGTAAGTTTGTTTCGTAGATTTTTGTTTGTTTGTTTTTAAAGTTGTTGCGACTAAAGTTGGTAATTTAACCTAACAAAGCTTCTAAATTTGCTATGTTAATAAATGTAGCCGAACATGTGTTACAAAACTTTTGATCCGAACAGCTGTTTTATCTAATATAAGACTGGGAGTGAACCCACGAATTTTTACTATTTTTACGCTTTAAAATAACATTTTTGAAAAATCCTTTCTTTGTGATTTTTCGTTGATTTTTATTTGTGTTTGCTTTTAGCTTGTTAAACTAACCTAAAAAGCTGTTAGTCGTTAAGAATGCTATACTGATTCAAAATTTGGTTGTTATGGTAATGAATACATGTGTTGCTATCAGCTGTTTTATATCTATTATAGGCGTGAACGCCGTATGTTTACTATTTTTACGCTCTAAAATAACAATTCAGCAAAATCCTCTCTTACTTTGCGTCTATGACCCCGTAAGAATATACCTTTAAATTTTAGTATTTTTATTTTAAAATTGTTGCTCTACATTGATTCTATGAGTGTCAGTAATTCAGTCACTACAAAGCCGTTTATATTTATGTAGACTAGTAAGCTCCCGTGAAGAATCACAGGCAGAAATATATCATTTAAATAATACTATTTACAAACAACATACTTTATCTAGGCCTACCTAACTATGCTGACGTGGATTTTTAACTCGTTAAATGTGTACAATTAAAGATTATAAAACTATAGACCTATTTGTTAAAATTGTTATTTACATATTATGTTATTATATATTTAAAGAAAGTTAGAAATACTGTATTTCATGTTGATAGATCAAATGCTTTAGAAATTATAATAGTATAGCGAAGAAATTAATAATCGAATATGTGTATATGTTATACGAAGATGTACGAATGTTTCCGAAGCTAAACGAATAGGTATATCTTCTTTAAATTTGTATAAACGAATATAATGATTATACAAGTTTTTATTTATATACAGTTTACAATCTCAAAGCAAATCTTATAACATATTATATAGCATACATTAGTTCTATAACAAATATTTTTTTAAATCAAATTCACAAGGATTTATAATGATTTAAGTTGTAAACTGTTACGAATAGTTAGGAAATGGTTAGTTTGTACGGAAACGTAGGTCAAGTATGACGTAATAGTTAGTTAAGAAATGTTTTATGTAAGATTGTTTGGACAAAAGACAGAACATGAAAATAGGAAGTGAAATAGGAAGAAATAATATGTAAGTCAGTTTAAACAGGCGGAAGTCTACTAAATATACTTGATCCTGGCCTAGAATTGAGGCCAGTCTGGGGTGGGTGATAGACCAATGTGAGGTGGTCGAAAGGTTAATGCCAAGATAGGGACCGAGGATCTCGAACAGATCGATGCGTATAGACGTGGGTCGGACATTGGACAACGGGATATTCTTCGGGACACGGAGATATTCGGGAGACTCTAATCAAGGTCTACAGGGTTCTCTGCCAGCGTATAGATAAGGTGAGCAAGTAGATTATAGTAATATTCCAAATAACCACATTTAGGTCTGTTAACAAGGGCATAGGCCAAGGTTTATGCGTTATAACAAAGAACTGATATCCAGAGTGGTCTGTCTTTTGAGCCAACAATCAGCAACAATGTGTCAATAGAGATAAGACATAGAGATAGAGTCGGTATTGTAGAATAAGTACATTTTGGCAATAAAACGATTCTATCATTGAACCACCGAGTGCATTAATTAATTATCCATTGTATTCAAACGAATTATCCTTAACAAATGGTCTTATTCATTTTTTGAACCCGACAGAAGGGGCTAAAATTCCCCACCCTAACAAAACATAACCCAAAAAAATAATCTACGTTCGGTTTTGTTTAAGAATTACAGATGATGGGTGAAATCAGCTTAACAGCTGATAGGCCTATGATACTCACGTACGTACGTGGCCTGTCACCCATATTTATATTTGTATTATAGAATCTTAGACTTTAGACTGATTAAATATTTCAAAACACCTAGCCTGATATTTTGTTATGACCTGGAGGGAACTGCGTGGGTGGCTCAGTGTTTAAACTCGCTCTTCCAGTTTACTACAACGGTAAGCTCCGACATAGTTGTTTGCTCTGTACTTGCTCCCAATAAGTCTGAAACATTTCTATAAAATATATTTAATCACACGGGAATATAGAGTTTGTAAACGAAGAAAACGTTTGTGCCACCAATAAACATTTCATAAAGATAGGTTAATTCGTTTTTGTTCTACAGCTATAGTAGTTTACGGCAACACAGATAAAGTGTCGGTATTAAATAGTCCATAATAAGTTAAAACGGAATGTTTTAATAAATACATCAATGAATGCTTTTATAAACTAACTTTAACTGGGTAATTAATTGCATAACCTCCCAGGCGCGATGCTAAGGTGATTTATTACCGACAGTTCACCTTCCGCCCTTAACCCTCCCCTAGGCGTTATTGATTAACACTTTTAATTGTGTTAGCTTTTTAATAATTCACTTGTTAATGAAGATACACGTTCCCAGTATACACGAACATTTTATCTTTGCCGCCATTATTGTGTCGTGAAATATTTATTTGATGAATTTGCGAAATTTTAACCCTTAAAGTGTTCGTGCTAATTTTTTGCAATGCCAGGCCATTTCGGTGCGCGTTGCAAGCATATTTTCAAAAATTCGCCAAATATAGTAATTATACCCCAATCCAAAAATGTTCCTGAGCTTTTTTGTAGAGAAAGTTTTAATGAATTCATATATGCCAGTAAAAAATTGATTGATGTAACATTTACAAAGTTGTTAGCTCAAGAAACAAAAAATTGTTCAGTAACCAAAGGAAACGTTCAACTTTAGGCCTCCATAAAAAGTAGTAAACATTTTTAGTATATTTTTTTTTGAATGTAAAAATGTTTTGTATTTAGTTCTAAATAGAACTGTATAGAAACATATACATCAATTTAAAATTTTTTTTATTTTGAAACACCCGTTTTTATGTTCCTACTACAAACTGCTAACAAAGCTAGGCCTAGTTTGAATAGTAATTTAGGAATAGTTTTGCTCAAAAATTAAATATTATTATAACAATGTGTACAGAATAAATCATAGAATTGATCTGTATACTTGTAAATTCTTATTATATAAACGTATTTCACCTAGTTTTACTTCTATCACAAAATTAGATCAAACGGATAAAACATCTCACGAATTCAACCTGTACATAGCCAGCCAGCCTAGGCAAGTGGTCAACGCATAGCGAAACCGCGGGAACTCGGCAAATTGAATTCAACAAAATGTATGTATTTCTCACGACTGCACGAATAGAATCGTAACAGTAAATGTGGTTTACTTTACACGAAACGATAGGTCTCTACAAATCAATATAAACATATCTATACAAATATATATAAAATTGTAACAGATATTTCGAATGCAAAATGTACTTTTTCATTGGTTGAAAACTGTCCAATTGGAGGGTTTACAGAAAACTTTATATTTTTATAACTATAAGAGTGACGATTGATTGGAAGGCAGTTTTAGAAAGTTTAAATCTTGGCGAATCCAAAGGTATATTTATATTATTTTCAAACAGTTCTGTCGAGCGATATTGAGCCTTAAAGAAGTGACAAAGTTGATTAATTTCTTTGCGTTTTCCCGCTCTACTTTAGCTTTTTAGAAAACTACAATTTTAACGATGATTACATAATTATGTAAACTAGTGGACCCGGCAATGCTTCGCTATTGCTATTGCTTGATTTACCTAACCTAAAATTATATTCAGTTTTTGATCCAAATCAGTTGTTGATCAAAATCAGCTGTTGATCAAAATCAGCTGTTTTAAGCTTTTCATACGAACAGCTGTTTTTTGTGCCCCTGATAAAATCAAAAGAAATCTTTCTTCTTCTTCCTTAAGATTGACCTTCCATAAGATTAACATTGAAACTTTGAGGGCTACTGGGGCGTATCCCTGAGGACCGATGTAAATTATAATGGGATTCTGCTAATCTACAGGACACTATCTTTCTAACGGTGTGCGCGAATTTCTCCTACGATGCACACAAGCTGAGAAAAAAGGACGACAAGTTTTGTGCTTGCCTATTAATATATAGATATACGTTTTAGAACAAACTTTTAAATACAAAAATTAAAGTTTACGTCAGTTTCTTTCCACTGGTTTTTGTTTTATTGCGATTAGTTGACTTTTAGTGGGTGAAATATTCAATACAAGTTTAGTTGTCAAAGATTTCTCATTCACTACTGCGGCGAGCTGAGACCATTCAACTTCACCCCAACAGTTGTAGGGCTTTAAAGTATTTATTGGACACTTAAAACAAACTGACTAGGCTATTTTATTTTAAACTGCTACCAAATTGAAATACATATTTTTGAAAAAGCCGGTGATTCAATATGCTTCGAACATATTTTTAGATCCACAATAAGGAATTACTTTTTTTTAAAAGTCATGAAAACAGTTTATTAGTTACAATTGTTAATAAGGGCAAAATGTTCTTTCTATACTGGTAGTTTCTTTTCCGACCTCAACACGTTCATGATTTAACAGCGAATTGTCATAGGAAAGATGAACTATTACAGTGACTCTTATTGTGAGACCTATGGTCGAGAGTAGTCAATGAGCATCGATCATGGTCTCCAGAACACGTTTTGGTGGGTGGGTGAAAAGTCTGAAAACGGCTTAATATTTCGTATATAAGAAAAAATCGAAAGTAGATGTGATTGAGAACAGGGCTCTATAACAAGGGCTAAACCGTTTCTTTGATCTCGGCACTGTTCCGCCAGTTTCACTCTGACGTCACCATGCTGACACGCACTAGCTGGTAGTATATCAGTAATGTGCGCGCAGTCGTTAACTCGCTGTTGTAAACTCGATGGAAAGGCTTCAGTAAAATAAAATTTATATATTCTTAATCTACATAAAGTACGGATTCTAACAGTATACAAAACTTTTATTTTCACAGGTATTTCGAATTTTAATAATTGAAAATATTTGAGAATTATCACAGACTGATGGAAAAGTTACTAAGCCAGAAATTTTTTTATTTTTGAGTTATAAACAAACTTCCAGCGGGAAAGTTGTAGCCAATGAATTGATCTAAACTATCCAATTCACCGATTTGTGATAAAATGATTACATCATTATGAAATCGTTTTTTAAATGAGCGCGAGGAGGTGCGGCGCCGAAACTCCCGAAGTACAGTTGTTTGATACGGGAATAACGTTTATGTACATATTGTTATTTTAAGGTAATATAGTAAATCACTTGTTCCCAGGTAATTATGCCAGCTAGAAAAAAAGTAAGCATTTTATTTTAACATAAACTAATTATAATTTATAATTAAAATTTGATACTATTGAATTGGACACAAGAAGTTAAGTTGAAGGTTAACGTTTAAAAAATAATATTATTATTATAAGGTAATTCTTTTAATTAAATATGAAACTTTTTTACGTAATTACGATTTTCTTTTTCCATCATTGATCTCTAATTTTATTTCTTTGAATGTACGGTCAAGAAAAGGAGATAGTATCGAATTGTCATCCAGTTCTGAGCGGTTTCAAGTTTTAAGTATCTGGTTCACCGGGAAGTTAAGCGAGTTAATAAAAAAGGGATAAAATCAGTTCTAGTTTAATTTTATTTAAATTTATCAATATTAAATTTGTTTTCTTTTAAATTATCTTTTATTCTTCACCATATAAAGTGCTTTGAAAGCTATGCACTCGTGTTTTTCCATTGATATTTCTTGTAGTATTCCTATATCATAGAATTTTCTATCTTTTGAAATTCATAGTATTCAACATTATTGAGTTATGCAGCAGAAAGGAAATTCTTCCAGTTTATTACTGTAATAACGTCTCGGCAGATTACACTTGCAGAATGGGATTTAATCTCCTCCCCCCCCTACTCCTGTCTATTGTGACTTGGTTGCCTTTAAAATAGATAATAACTTTGGTTAAGGTTGAAAGACCTATACAGCAGGATGTGATTCTTGTATAGAACATGGAATATGTTGTATTGATTTTTAGAGTGGTTCGCTAAGTCAAATCCTAGCTTATAGCTTCAGAGTTTCTTTCTTGGAAAAAATATAAGAGAATGTTTGAATGTATACATACCTCAGCTTTTGTCGCAGGGAATACTGGATCACGCTTATCTCAATTTCAAGTTATGCTCAGTTGAAGCTATTCATTTGTTATTGCATGTTTTCACCCGATCCGAGATACACAGAATGTCTAGAAAATATTGTCTTAAATTTCACCAGGCTCTTTTGGGGAATTAAGAAAATTATTTGACGACGCTACTGAACCGTTGAGTGAATATCCAAAATTAGGTTTATACGTTTTGGTGTAACAACCATTTGGGAAATTGGTCTAATCACGAAGGCGGTGAATAGCAGCTTGCGTGTACAAAATGTATTAGTCGAATCTGTTTGCACCTCTGCCTCCAGCCCGGGCTCACGCCCTGCTTCGTTCAGCGGAAACACCCGACCTTGCGTCGTCGGATTATGACAGCTTCACTTCGCTCGCAGTGGACGAACTCGCTTTTTAATGGTGCGTTTTTTTATGGTATTTACAGTTTTGACCGATTTTCAGATGACCAGACGGGCTATAAGGTCGTGTAAAAAAACAAAATATGCAGAATAATCTATATAAATACAAATGTAAATGTGCGTTTGTTCAAAATCTATAATCTACGAAAGTTCTTCACCGATTGCTTTGAAATTTTGACACAGCATTGCATTCGAATCCACGAGTGTTTTTATATACTTTTTGAAAAACTACGGCATATAATGATCATAAAAACAAGAAAAAATATACTCAATATTTAACAAAAATGTAAGCGCCATTAGATATGTTCATTGACTGTAATAATAACAGTAGTCAGCTGTTTCCTTTAAAGAGGTCAAATTTGTTCATTTGTATATAAGGGGTAATCTCTGGAACTACTGAACCGGTTGAAAAAATAGTTTTACTAATGAAAAGCTACACTATCCCTGAGTAACATAGGCTATAATTCATACGGATAAAAAATTTAGTCGGAAAAAATTCACAGGATCAAAATTTTCACAAATAGGCCTACAATTTTATGAAATAATATCTAAATAATTTTTATAATTGCGTACATTTACCGAGTACATTCCCTCAGCATAGTTAGGTAGGCCTAGATACAATTTTTTGTTTAAATAGTATTTTTTAAATTATGTGTTACTAATGTATCTCTAATTAATCTGCATGTGATTTTTTACGGGGGCTTACTAGTCTAACATACAAATATGTTGCTTGTAAAAAAACAAATTCTAAGTTTGCAAAGTCGGTTGCTATGGCGAGGGATGTAAACGAAAAGCTTTTGATCAGAACGGCTGTTTTATCAGAATGTTCTCTATTTTTACGCTTTGAAATGTAAATTTTGCAAGATCCTTTTTTATTGTGCGTCTACGACCCCATATGACCTTCAAACTTTCGTACTCGTATCTTAAACAGTTTTTGCTGCTCGTTGATTCTATGTCAGGCAGTTCATCAGGACAAAACCAATGTATATAGATGAAAAAATGCAGATGTGAAAACACTGGTGACCAGCTACATTCTGCAATTCCCTACCAGCAGATATAGTTTTATTTAAAAACAATATTTATATTGAATAATCTGGCAAACACAGCGGTTCTAACAGAATACAAAGTATATATCTCTCAGCGTGTGATAGGATTAACGCTTGCCGGCTTACCTCCGCGGGGTAAATTGTAAATAAGCTTCCATCGCGTTAGATTTATGTATTCATCGCTATCGGCGGTTCGGTTTAAATAATATCCGATATTTTGCATGATTTATTTATTGATAAATGCTCTTTATATACTTATCAGTTATTCAACAGAGATGTGTTTAATACTATGCTGACAACGTTTTATATATTGATATATATTTTTAAAGACCCACACATGTGTGTCGGTGAACAAGATTGTGTTACATAGATCCGCTTTGAACGGATTTAGACTTGTTTACTGCCACGTGAAAAATAACGTTTCAATAATATTTTTCAAAGAGATTTACAATTTTTCCATTACTTTTCAAATTATTAATTACTAGCTGACCCATGCGAATATTTCGCAAGTTAGAAGTAGGCCTAGTTACCTGATTTAATTAAGTAAATTTCGTTAAATTTTAACGATTGAGTCACATATAAAAAGTAAGAAACACTTCTAAAAAGACAATTTCCATCACCAATTATACGTTTCACCTCCATAACTATTGAACTATAAACAGAAAAACATAATTAAGCAACAGCAAAATTAAACATAAACTACTTCAATAAAGTAAATTACAACATAAATAAACCATGTTATGATAATAAAACATGATAATCAGCTGATCTGTGCTATTATGTATGTCCAATAGAACTCCAGATGATAACGAAACATGAACTGTTATAATCAGCTATTTTGTGCTATTATATTTAGTTGGTCAGTAAATACAATGTTAATGAATAGAAAATATTTTAAATTCCATTTTTTTAAATATTAAATGAAGGAATGGTACAATTTTAAGGCAAATGGGCAATTATATAGATAACAACTACAAATTATAGTTACCTATAAAATGATGAATCTGTCCGTCTTGTGACTTCTTTTATATTCTTAATTTACGCGTTTCGGGGCCGGGGTCCCATCATCAGAATGAAAAATCACTCCATTGGAGGTCGTTAAATGTTACAAAAAACACAAACACATAAAAGACACTACACACGCACACGTATAAGAACGACAAATATGGACCTCATTTGCGAGGTTAACTTTAGAAGCGCTACGTTATCTACCGCGCGAGACACTGATGTACACAATGGACCACTAGGGGTATACTGGAAGCTAAGAGGTGGGGATATCAGAAGTCCTATCTGTCTCCGGACTATGTTAGAACTCAATGGCCGTGTCATACAAGTAATTCGATTTAAAAAAAATAGTTGGTCGTTCAATACATTATTTGGGCTGTTCTTGTGTGCCTTATATATTTCGAACTCCTCTGACGCGTCCATAAATCTACCCTTCTTACAAATATGGAGAGGCTTCATATTTATTATTATTTATCATTATTTCGTATATTTTATAACACCAGTTATAATAAAAGTTAAAAGAACCAGCAATGCTCAGGTCGACACTTTAATAAAAACCTAACCTAAAAGTTAGAAATACAAATAATTGTTTCAAAGTTTGAAACCAGCTGTTAATGGAAATATTAGAGCAAACAGCTGTTTTATCTGTTATTTTATTCAATTGGTTGATATGGTAATAAATCTAAATACATATGTTGGTTTATCTGACTAGGCATAAAACCTAAGAATTTTCTCCGAATAAATTTACAAATTTGAAATAAAAAATGTTTTTATCAAAATTAGTTATAGAGTATGTCTCTCAGGGATAGAGTAGCTTTTTATTAGTAAAACTATTTTTTTAATCGGTTTAGTAGCTCCAGAGATTACCCCCTACATACAAACAAACAGGTTTGACCTCTTTATAAGAGTACTAGGGGAGACCCTGCGTGCTCCGTACGCCAACCCCCAATGGAACCTTCTAAAAACATATGTTATGTTTTATTTATAATAAAGGTGTAGGATTAATAATAACCTTAAAACTAAGATGGTAAATAATGTTAAATGTTCAAATCAAATTATTTCGTATATTTTACAACAGCAGTTATAATAAAGGTTAAAAGAACGAGCAATTTTCAGGTCTAAAATTTAATAAATACCAAACCTAAAAGTTAGAAATACAATTAATTTCTTCAAAGTTTGAAATGAGGTGTTAATAGAAATATTAGAGCAAACGGTATTTTTATCAGTTATTTTATTCAATTGGTTCCTATAGTAATAAATGTAAATACATGTGTTTGTTTATCATTCTAGGCCTAACCTAAGAATTTTTCCGACTAAATTTACAAATATTGAAAAAATAAAGGTTTTTATCGAAATGAATTATAGCCTATGTTACTCAGGGATAGTGTAGCTTTTTATTGGTAAAACTATTTTCTCAATTGGTTCATTAGTGCCAGAGATTAAGCCCTACATACAAACTAACTTTACCTCTTTATAATATTAGTAGGCTATAGATTAGTATAGATTATTGTTATGACATCCTACGATATTTTAATAATTATTATAAGTATTTTTGTTATGAATAGATTGATTTTAAATTTACAAATTTTACAATCCTTTAAAGATCTTTAGTGTTATACATAAACTACACACATACAACGCTACGGAATACATCTTTTTATCAAGTTGTAGTTAACTTGCTCTCTTAATAATCTGTCTGTTAGGAACAAATTTTGAAATTGATTTTAAACTTCTCTTTGAGTTAGAGACTTAAAACTTTAAACATAGTTCAGAACTGGATGAAAATGCAATAAAACCTCGCTTTCTTGTACATATGTGTTTAGGTACATATGTGTTTACCTAATGACGCATTTTACGTTCGATTTGGTTGGTACACAGCTACACACGTTAATTTTAAGTCGGTCGGACGAAAAATTCAACAACAGGAAGTACGTTCTTTGATAGGAAGAACATATTTTGGAGATTTTTCGTACAACAATAAAACCTTTTGGGGTTTTATAAAAAAACATAGCCAGTCCGAACAGGACCGGCCGACAGAAGTTAATACATAAAATGAATATAAACACCACCTTTTATCAATGCATTCATTAATACGCATTTAAAGAAGAATACAGATTCGTTTAACTTCGTACATCTTCGTATAACATATAAACATATTCGATTATTAATTTCTTCATTTAATGAACATTTAACATTATTTACCATCTTAGCTTTGGGTTTATTATTAATCCTGCACCTTTATTATAAAGAAAACATAACATGATTATGTGTATAGAAGGTTCCAACGGGGTTGGCGTGCGGAGCACGAAGAGATTTCCCCTAGTTATATATGTAACGGACACATCGCGTTTATTTGAATGTCTTCAGAACAGATATTAGTTTATACGATGTACATAAATACTGATTCTACAGGACAAGAAGTATTTTGGAGAGGGTCCCAACCCGCCTGTCTAAGCACACTTTATATCAAGTGCATGCAACAAGCTGTGCCATTATTTCATAAAGTTTTAATCAGTCTGCCAATAAACGTTTTAATACAAACTTTACTCGCCGCAACCGCAGCGAAAACACTTTACGTTCAAATTGAAAAATGTTTCCGTTTTTAATATTGTTTTTATTAAAGCAGCTTGAATACTTTACAGTAAAAAGCGTCGGAGGTATTTCTATTTTTAAAGTATATCGTTGCATTGGAAAGTAAAACGAACAACTTTATCTATATAAATAAGATACATATACGAATATTTAAAGGTATATTCTTATGGGGTCGTAGGAGCACACAAAAAAAGATTTTGCTAATGTTTTATTTTAAAGCGTAGAGATAATAAAAATCGGGGTTCACTCCCAGCCCTACATCAGATAAAAAAGCTGTTCGGATCGAGAGCTTAGCAACACATGTTTGTTACCATAGTATCCAACTTAGCAAATTTAGAATTAGTCTATTATTTTTCACAACCAACTGTTTTTTTTTTTTTTTTAGGATAGATTAACTAAGATCAAACACAAACGAAAATCAACGAAAAATGCTTACTGTATTTAAATTCAATTCAAACATCTGTTGTTCTATATCTATATAAATAAAAATGTAAATGTTCTTTGGTTCAAAATCTTAAATCTCCGAAAGATCTTCACCGATTTTTTTGAAATTTGTACACAACGTTGCATATGACAACACGCGTGTTTTTATATACTTTTTGGAAAACAACGCCATGCTAGACGTAAAAACAACACAAAGTGTACTAAATATTGTAGGCCACTGGGAGCGCCTTACGAAATAATAAATAAATATGTTTATTGTTTTTACAGTAATCAGCTGTTTGCTCTAATAATTCCATTAACAGCTGATTTTAAACTTATAAGGTATTATTTATATTTATAACTTTTAGTTTAGGATTTTATTAAAGTGTAAACCTGAGCCATGCCTGGTTCTTTTAACCTTTATTATAACTGCTGTTATAAAATATACGAAATAATTTTATTTGGACATTTACTATTATTTACCATCTTAGCTTTGAGGTTATTATTAATCTTACACCTTTATTATAAAGAAAACATAACATGATTTTGTGTTTAGAAGGTTTAAACGGGGTTGGCGTGTGGAGCACGCAGGTTTCTCGCCTAGTTATAAATATAACTGTTGATTTTAAAAAAACTTAACATTACTGTAGGTTAGCTCTTAGGTTTTGGGTGTGAAGAAATTGTTTAATGGTGTTGCAAGTTCGGTAGGCTATTATTCTGCTGAGTTTATGGCAGGTATAAATGTTTATTGTAAATAGGATGCGCCATATTCAGCTGATCCAAAGACAGGTTTAGCTTTCTCTTTGGGAAACGGTTAGGATCTAACCTTTAAGGGAAGTTTTAGGGAAAGTATTTGAATTATTTTCGTAAACGTTACTTTCAACGGTATATTTTATCGCATTCAACTCCTTTTGGAAAAACCAGGCTCCAATGGTATATATTGATCATACTGATCCAGGCTGCCATTTTGTGACTACCACCATCCGCTTTCTTTCTTCGCCCCCAAAACAAAATACCTATTTATAGAAGACCAAACAGATTGACATACGATGATCCTGACAAGATATACAGAGGCCAAACTGCGAGAGCGTTTAAGATTCAATTTAAAGAACACTTGCCGAAAAAAACCATTTAATGTAACAAATCGAATTTTGCACGCCATCTAGACGAATAGACAAGGGCCATGGTTATAGTTTATTTATTTTTGCTTCGGACTTGGGACTCGCGTTGGGGGAGGGGAGCCGTTAGCACACTGTTGTCAATTGTGGCGCGGACGGGGGAAGTTTGCTACTGCCACCTACGGCACAAGTGTTTTGGCGAGACTGGAAACTTTCTCCCTGTCTGGGAAACGCGACAACATGGCAGGATTGTAAACTCGCCAGCCACCGTCTAATTGGTCGAAGAGCGGGCGAGCCCCTGAGGTTCTGCTACCCCGGAAAGGAGGTCAAGTCCGAAGCAATAATAAATAAACTATACACGAGTTTACCAAATAACCTTGACACAATTAAAACAATATTCCACAGGTAGATAATAATGAACGCTGTCGAGGAGTATGAGATTCATAAGGCGTTCAAATCAAAAGACGCAAGTGGCAAATATCAATTTTATTATTGAACGATAAGCGAAATTTCGACTCTAATAGTATGAAAGCAATAAGAGTTCAATAAGAACGCGGAAAGAACAGGTTCCAAGTGCGCAAGAAATCAGACTGGCAGTTGCCGTCCTGTAGCCAGATGGTGTACACCAGAACATACTGTCTTTAAACGTGCTGTGCTGTGTTTTGTGTAATTAATTTTAATGTTTGACGACGTCTATTAAAACAAGAGCTAGTGTATACGAGTTGCTAATGCTAACCCTACAAATGTGATTCATATTTTTGGAGAAATAATTCGACCAGACAGCTGAATCGGTGACGTGAGTTGAGCGAATTTCCAAAATATGTTTTTTTATTTCAACCAACTGTTTTGTAAATTGTTCTACTCACGAAGGCGCTGAATAGCTGCCTATATGTAAGAAATATATTAGTAGGATTAGTTTTCATCTAAGCCTCCAGCTTCTAACTCACGCGCTCCTTCGTTCCACTAGCGGCTGAAAACCCCTCTGGCTATGGACTTATTCGCTTCGCTTACAGAATACAAACTCGGCCGACGGTCTTTAAATCAGAAGATGCCCCCACGTGGATTTGAATCGGGTACTTTTATGCTATTTTACGTTTTGATCAATTTTAAGCGAACCAAGCAAACTATGAGGTCGAGGAAGAAAACAAAATGTGCAGAACAATATCTTACATTTATTTTTTGTAAATAAACCATCACAACGTTTCATTCTGGTACTAAAAATCTAAAACAATAGTTACTTCTGGTTAAAAACCCTACTCCCTCTTGTTTGATTTGTTCGACTAACGAACTCGTCCAAGCGACTTAGAAACCCAACGTGTGTACCAAATTTTGATAAAATCTGACTTAAAATGCGACTGCTAGAGTGTCAACATATATATATATAATTTTTAATGGCACCACAGAACGTGTTCAGGGGACCATGATCTGTCCTCATTTACTATTTCCGACCTTAGGTCTTACCATAAGGGTCACTGCAATAGCTCATCTTTCCTATGGAAATTCGCTATTATAAGTCTTGAGTTGATCCTAAAAGGATTGGTTAAGCTAAGTTAAGTTTATTTGATTAAACTCTGTTTATCCTATTACTTTAAATGAGCAATTCTTGTATCTTTGTATCTGTCGCGGATCTCGAAAACGGTTCTAACGAATTCAAAGATATTTTCTATTTAGGTGTAGTTTTGATTTTTAAGTAGGTACACCCATATAGTTGTATTTCGTTAAAAACGCATTTTTTTGAGAAAATCTAATTTAAAAGTTGATAAATTTTAACATAGGGTCTTATGGGTTGCCATGTTGGTTACAAAATAACAACGAAGTAGTAAATAAAGCGATCAAAACAGCTGTTTATAAACAAGCCAATTCATACTGTTTTAGGACGTTAGAAATAGAGTGGAATTGAACTGAGATTGAGTATTATCCAAAGTCAGCTGTTCATTGGATTTTTTTTAACGTCCTGCTGTTTTGCACTTTAAGGCTAATGAAGACGGGACCTACAGTTTTACGTGGAATCCGAACCACAGCCAATGATGTATGTTAAGAAACCATTTAGAAAATTATTCGGGGTCAATGGAAATTTTCCATAGATGGTTGACATGACGATTGATAAAGCTTTCACGCCTCAACAACCACGGCCATCGTGGCTTAGGATAGTTTTTAATTACTGTTAAAAAACAAGCTAATTTATGCTGTTTTAGCACGTCGGAATTAGAATAAATTGGGCCTGATTTAACAATTTATTTTGTCAAAAAAAAAAAAAGGTAAACTTGGCAAAGATGGATAAATTCTAATATTCAATTTTGTAATATAGTCCTGGCTCATTTCTGAAACATAGTATTGAGGTTATGTTAATCCTCCAATAATTTTTACTATATTTAGGCCTAGTTTCAAAACTTTAGTTGACAGAAGATAGTAGAACTAGGACTAAAGTCGTAATGAAAGCCTTTCACGTTTCTAAAGCATGTATTTGAGGTTATAATTAGTCTTGTAATTACTGTTAATATATTTAAGCCTGGTTTCATAATTTTAGTTGACAGAAGATTAACGAGATTCTCTAGCGAATTTTCCAACTGCGAGCGAAGCGAGCAGCCATCTGAGGGCGAAGGCCGAGGCGGGGTTGGTACACGAAGCGTTCAGAGACAGAGCCCCTATTAATAATAATACTAAGTAAAAACTGTTTTTTCTATTTGAGGATTTACTCTCAGCTTTCATTTAATTTCTGTTACTGCTTAGTTGTTGGATTTATTTTTAGTTCACAACAAGTGAAACTGTAAAACAATATGCATTCTCTTCAGCTCTGTGTTTGATTAAAGCGCCTTATTGTGCAATTATTTGTTACGACGTCCTGACGGTTTGACATGGACGAAGAAAAATATCGTTATTATTCATAGGCTCTTTGTAGCCACGAATTTCCGGATAAAATATCTCGCGTAAAATTATTTGTAGACATATTTGAGAAAAAAATAGAGGAATGCAGGGAAATTACCAAAACTCTGTAGAATCCCTGTTGTGTTTTCCACACGCATACAATGCGACAAATAAGTATGTCCCTCGTATTAACTTTTGTATGAACTAAAAATAGTAAAAGTTTAGAATTATAAAATCTCCTAAGGAATGGTGTTTAGAATCATGGAAATATATTTCACAAACGACATACTAAATTCGTCTCTTTTTAGCGAATTCCCATATTAAAGATGAACTATTGCTACGACCCTCATGTTAAGAATTAAGGACGGCAGTGGTAAATGAGCACCGATCATGTTGTTATTAAAAATGTTATATATATAAGTGTTCGCACTCTAACGGCCACATTTTAGGTCCGATTTGGTCCAAAGTTTGTGCACACTTTAATTGTCTAAGTCGCTCAGACGAGATCATTAGCCAAAAAATCCAACAACAGAAAGTAAGTTTTTTGACAGAAAGTAACTGTTTTTTGAGATTTTTCGTACTAGAATATTTTTTTAATGGTTTTATCTAAACAAAATAAATGTAGGATATTATTCTGCACATATTGTTTTTTTACACGACTTAATAGCCCGCTTGGTTCCCCCAAACCAAAAAGTAAAATACCATAAAAGCTCCCAGTGAAAATTCACGTGATTTATCTTCCGAGATCCGACGGCCGAGTTTGTATGCTGCGAGCGAAGCGAAACAGCCCGTACTTCGAGGTCGCAAGGTAGAGGTGCAAACTCGCAAAGCGAGGTTTTCCGGGCCGCGAGTGGAACGAAGTTAGGTACAAACAAATTCTATATTTTGTACACGGAGGCACCTTCGTATTCAGCACCTTCGTGAGTAGACCAATTTCCTAAATGGTTGAAACCCTAAAACATATAAATTCAATTTTGGAAATTCGCTAAACTTACGTCAGCGGTTCAGCTGCGTGATGTGATTATTTGCTATTTAATTCGACATGTCAAAAATGGGTGTTCCCGTTTGAAAATTCGCCCTTTTTGGTTGTTAACAGACTCTAAAAGGGATCCCATCCGTTCAAGGTCTTACAGAAGTTACGGCGAGGGGATGGATACAAACAATTTAAAGAAATTAACGATTTTACATCTTTATTTTAATAAAAGTATAACAACAATGATTATTTTTAAAAGCAATTATAGTGTTTTAATATATTTAGTTCGTTTTTAACATACTGCCAAACTCTCAACTATACAAAGTATGTATGGAAATATTTGTCTCTTTGGAAAATTCCCACCAAAGCCTTTTATAAAATGATCAAAGTTTTTAGAGGTAAAAGTTTACAACGATAATATTAAGTAAATATTGAGCTTGTCTTGTGAGAAGATATACTCGACAGAATAAAACTTAAACACATAATCTCACAATTAATACGATTATTAACTCAAACGCGTTTCAACTACAAAGTCACCATCTTTAGTGATGCACGAATTACAATAATAGGCCCTAAACTATAATCAATCAACTCCTTTAAAAGCTATTGTACATACGTACGCGAGTAACAACATAAAAGCTGATTTTACCCATCATCTGTAATACTTAAACAAAACCTAGCTTATATTATACTTTAGGGTTACGTATACAACTTCAATCAAGAATATGATTTCTTGTAAAGTTGTTTTTTTTTTCAATATGAGTTATAGAACTAACATAGACTATAATAGGTTATAAGATTGGCTTTGAGGTTATAAAATGTATATAAACGCCTTTTAACATCAACATATTCATTTATTATAACCTTATATTCATCTTCATATAACATCACATATATTATTTCTCAAGGCAACTTTTTTGTCGGTACGCCATAACTTCCTTAATACATTATCAAATTACATGAATGAGGCATCATTTTGAAGCTTTCCTTAAACTCTACTCCGGAAAAATATACAAAATACAATAATATAAAAAAAAAAAAATAATAAAGAATCCGAAAGTAACAGTGATGTAAGATCAAGTAAGTTGTAGGGATATTTTCCTGGCGTTGGCAACACTGATGATAACAATACCCAGCTGGAGAGCTGCCGTTACGCCACTACATTGCTATTTTTAATTAATTGTATATTTAGTAGTATATAGTATAGTGTACTTTAATTAAGTGGGATTTAAGTAAGTTAGAATGCAAATGCTTCGCACGGGTCAGCTAGTATAAACATATTCGATTATTAATGTCTTCATTATAATAATAATAACTTCTAAATCATTTGATATATCAGAATGAAATAAAAAGCAAATAAAAGATACTATTTTTATCTTTATTTTGATATAATATGATGCATATAAGAGAACACAAAACTTTAACAAATAGGCCTACAGTTTTATAAAATCTAAATTAAAAAAAAAATTAAACTATTTGGCATTTTAATACGAAGTTAAAATAAATTAAAAAATAATATGTTTATCTTTCTTGATATATTATGTAAACAACACATTTAAACAAATCTACAGTTAGTGATCCTTATAATTAATTGTATACATTCCCCGAGTAAAAAAATCCCCCTCAACATAATGAGGTAGGAATAGATCGAGTCTGTTATTTTTAAATAGTATTATTTAAATGGTGTATTTCTGATGTGTATATAATTAATCTGCCTCTGTTTTTTCTCGGGGGCTTACTAGTTTTTGGAACGAAGTTCCTTAACACGGGTTGTGGTAGGAGTTAACAAATAGAAAATGTAATGAGTAAATAACAAATTTTTATTAATTCATTTGTTGCTATGGCAATGACAAATATAAAATACGAGTAACGAAAAAGCGTTACCAAATTGGTTGCTATGGCAGTGAATGTAAATACATTTTAAAAAACATGTGTTTTGCATCATCAATTTAAATTAAGAGACGATCGGTTCCGTCCGGCGTAGTTAAGATATTATCGTCAAACCAGGACATTTTAGGTTAGGCCTAGAAAGTAATTTTAAGTTTATGCCTAAC
This sequence comes from Philaenus spumarius, assembly GCA_018207615.1. Lineage (NCBI taxonomy): Eukaryota > Metazoa > Arthropoda > Insecta > Hemiptera > Aphrophoridae > Philaenus > Philaenus spumarius. The sequence continues at coordinate 935,711 of JAGFPH010000097.1, forward strand.
CTAAAATTAATTATTGTATGTATGTTGCCGTTAAGACAGGTAAAATAAATGAAACATACACACAATAATTTTAGGTTAGGCCTAGACGGATGAACTAACATTTTATGTTTATTGAATGTATTTACAATAAATGGCCATTTAACTATGTTTACCATCTTAGCTTTGATGTTTTAATTAATTCTACACCTTTATTATAATAATATTAAACGTATGGAAACAGTAAATATTTGTAAAAAAAAACTTTCTAATAATAAACGGCTAATGAAAGATTAAAATTATGTCTGTATGATGTCGTTGAGGCTGGTAAAATAATTGAAGAAAAGGCGAGATGAATTTCGTTCCTGACGGGGGTCCCGCGACCACACTCTCACACACATTTACTTTTTATTTGAAATAATTTTGAGTTACTTGTAGTTTATTTCTTGTAGCTCGTGCACTATTGAAGATGACAACTTTGTAGTTGAAACGCGTTTGACTTGATAAACATATTATTTGTGTTATTCTGTGTTAAAGTTTTATTCTATCGAGCGATAATTGAGTTTTACATTATTCTTAAATGACATGGTTTCTTAACATACATCATTGGCTGTGGTTCAGATTCCACGTAAAACTGTAGGTACCGTCTTCATTAACCTTAAGTGCAAAACAGCAGGACGTTAAACACAAAAAAAAATCTTAAATGTTGACTCGATCAATAGATCTTTAACCCTGGTAAAGAATGTGACAACATCTAGTACGGTATACGTTTACAGCATTACAGTCTGAACACAATTTTCAAGTACAAATAATATTGTTGGTCCGTTTAACTAATAAACAAGTGAGAATTTAAAATTACTAAAACATTTCACGTTTATTAATTTTGAATAAATTGAAGAAATGTTACTACGAACAGATAAAATTTTGTAACAACTACTGCAATCCAAACAATACAAGTTATTCGCTTTATTAAATTTAATTTGCATTTTTCCTACATATTGCATTTCATACATGGATAGTGTTGCGGTTTATAGGAATTAATTGCATTTAATTATTTCTGTATCAATTACTGTCTACTGGACCGGAAACTAGGTGTGGTTTCAGTTTGTAAAATCAATTGGGGTGTTGTACGCATGGTAAAGGGGTCTAATTGTGTAAACAAGTGGTGATGTTGGCTGTTGCGTCAATAGCGGCCACCAGTTGCACAGTTTCACGTACAGATATCGCCTGTGTTCCGCGCCTGCGCGGTCAACTGTTCGGAAATGATGTGCAAACAAATGCCTGTGGGTTTTGGTTTTATGTTTTGTCACAAGTAGTTCAAGTTATTACTTTTATATGATATGAAAATACAAACAGTAATTATTTAGGGTTTTCTTTAAGACTTAATGGCATTTTGTTAAGTCATAGTTCTTGTTTAGCGTTTCGATGCCAATCAAATGATACTAAACTAAAATAAGTTCAAATGGGTAAAAGCAGGGACGGACCGCGTCATAAAATAAATAGATGACTCTTAGAATACAGACGATCCTATAGATTATGCAGAAGAATGCACCCGATGCACCCCAGCATATATAAATCTATAAAACACTAGTGGCTTACAAATGCCCCTATTTCTCTTCTGAACGGTGTTCTATTGTCAACGTTATTATGTCGAGCAATGTTATTGGTTTCACGAACAGCTCTTCTTCTGTCTGCATTGTTCTTGAAGACCACGCCTGCTCTACGTGGCCTTCCCCTTACGTTCATATTAAAACTATACAATTAAATAAATAATGAAAACACAAAAACTATAAAGGCTATTAGCAAAAACCTGTACACATAACCTTAAAATATTTGTTTGTTTACCTATCATACTCAGCTGTTTTTCATTGCAATGTATTTATTACTGAGATTTTTGTACTCAGTTGTTTTTCATTGCAATTGATTCTTAAAAATATTTGTTTGTTTACAAATTATACTCAGCTGTTTTTCATTGCAATGTATTTCTTATGGAGATTTTTGGTAACTTTAAGTTCATCAAACCCCTATAAATGTTGTAAATTGAGAAAACCCTATATTTCCCCCCGTTCCTTCGTGTTTATACCTTTAATTTGAGCCATTTCCCAGCTTTGTACGACCTTCCAAGTTCCCACAATCTTTCTCTCAAAGTTCGGCTTACGAAATTACATATACAGATAGACCTTGTATAAGATGCTTTCTCTTCATGGAATGACTTACTGCCTGTCATAGAATCAACGTGGAGCAAAAACTACTTAAGATACAAATACGAAAGTATATTATTCTTAATGGATCAGAGAAGGGCATAAGAAAGGTTTTTTAAATTTTTTTATTTTAAAGAATAAAAATAGTGAACATTTTGATAAAACAGCCGTTGGGATCAAAAACTTAACAACATGTGTTTAATTACATTCATTACCATAGCAACCAACTTAGCAAATATATAATCAGTTTATTATTCTTCACAACCAACATTATTTTTAGGTTAGATTAACAAACTTAAAGCAAACACAAACAAAAATCAACGAAAAATGCTGTAAACATATTATAAATATAACAGTTGATTTGTACCAAAAACTTGACACAATTTTACTTTATTCCTACAATGAACTAAACACGTTTATTGCAACCATTTTGGCAAATTTAGAATCAGGTAATTATTCTTCACAACCAACAGTTTTTTTTAGATTGGGTAAAAGCAAACAAATTCTTACTGTATTATAAGTCAAACATCTGGTGTTACATATTATGTTGTTTTCTTTAGTTGGTAATATCAATATTTGTTTGAAATGTTGATCATTCATCATTTAAATTAATATTAATGATGAAAATACAACGCACGCAGTTATTCCAGTTATTGGGGATGGTGGATGACTATTTCGATCTATCTTACACAATCTATATGTGACCGCTACCCCGGTTCAATTGCCTCTGTTCTACTTAATCATAATTTCCATGAAAGTATCAGAATATAGACGGTAATATGTTTGTATTTGCTTCGCCAAAGGGGTTGGTGAGCGAAGAAAGCAGAGGGAGCAGCCTCCTAGTAGAGTATAAAAAACAGCTGGTTTTGTTTATTTTTGGTATTATTAAGGCGAAAACGCTTAGCAGTTATTGTCGCCTAACATCAACGCCTTAACACAATTTTAGGTTAGGCCTATAGTACCGAACCAAAACAGGTTTCTCGAAAGCATTTACATTTATTACAATAGCAAACACACTGGCAAATTTAGAATCCAGTAATTATTCTTCATAACCAACAGATTTCCTAGGCAAACACAAATAACAAAAAAGACTTACTATATCATAATAAATTCATAACTGTCACTATTACAATAATGCAAACTTTATTCTTTACTAATATAAGTCTATCTGAGCAGTTTGAAATACTGGTTTACCGTATCACATTTTTGACATATTTTAAACTTGAAAATTGTATCTCTTTCTATCTCTATATATAAAAATGAATGTTTGTTTCTTCTCTTCCTTGTTTCTTCAAAGACTCAAAATTATTCATCCAATTTCGCTAAAAATTTCAGACTTTTTCAATAGATATAATTTTCAGTAGTGTTTAGACGTTTCAATTACTACAGTCTGAAGGGTTTAAATGGGGTTGCTAACTCCTATAAAATAAATATAAATTTAACTAACTTCCTAACAGCTATAAAGCTAAAATTATGTAATATTTTTTGAAGGGATAACTTCTATTGGCCCGTTGAGCACTTTCGCTTGACTATGTTTCTAAAATCACGCGTGACGCAACTTTTTGCGTAGAAACAAGTCAGAGCGTGAAGAGGAAATATGCGATACATAGTATATATAGACAAGTAAGCGTGTGGAGAGGGAATAGACGATGCATAGTATATAATAATACATTATTTTAATATTAATATATTATAATAATATTATATTATAATAAGTAGGCCTATGCGAAAAATAGTGACCATTATAATTTAAGCATTATTTATTTAGTGACTAATGATTTTCAGTAAGGTATTAGTGTATGCACTCTATATAGAATTCTAAGAATAATTCAATATCTAAAGGATAATTATAATTATAATAATTATAATTATTATAATTATAATTATTATATTTGTGCGCTTTAAGTTTTATAAAGAATATTGATTTTTGTCTAACTGAAGTAAGTTTAGACAAAATTTTACATTTTGTCCATTTTGACAAAGTAATATTTTATATTTTTTTATTTTACTGTAACTTATTATTACTCACTTCAATATAAAATTTAGCTTCATATTACAACAATGGAGGTCATACACGTTAATGGAATATATATTCCTCACAGAGTAGTTTCTTCTATGCCAGATGGTCAATGCTTATTCTACTCTTTGGCTTTAATTGTACATGACACGATTCACTGCTATTTAAAGTGAGGACAAGAGATGTTAGTCTTGTTTCAACAAATTGGAGCAGGTTCAAACCATATACTTTAAAAGTAACATGAGATATTTACTAAACAAAAAAAGAATATATTGCGGATATGAGCAAAACGATAACTTTTAGAACCTCCTGTGAAATTCAAGCAGCATCCGAAATATGTTTTATGAATTTCAGGTGTACAGAGATGGTTATTTGTTGTGGGAGAGTTTTGGCGAACCGATTGAGGGAATAGGGAGGCTAAGGTTTACAGGGTAACTTACGAGAGGCCTCTTTGATGTTCTTATTCCTCTCACATCTTTACCTCACAACTCAATGGATATTAATGTAGAGGAAATATAGTCAGCTTCCCAATCCAAGGTTTCAGACGATGGTCTCCAAATTTCTCAACTTCCTGCCCTATCAGATCAGTGTACATCATCATCTGATGCAGTTCGGTCGCATCCAGAACAAATACCAAAAAAAGAGGGAAAAAGATGAAAGCGTTTTTCTAATACAAATCGCGTAAAAGCACAAAGGCAAGTGGTTTAAAAATCACTATCTCAAAATACACACAGAATCAGCTAAAATACATTTGTTGTAGGTAACCATATTATTGCAATAGCGTAGCGTTGTCCTGTCAGCTAATAGTATATATATAGACAAGTAAGCGTGGAGAGGGAATAGACGATACATAATATATAATAATACGTTATTATAATATTATAAATTAATTATTATATAATAATTATAACAACTATTATAATAATTATCCCTTACATATTTAATTATTCTTAGAATTCTATGTAGAATGCATACAATACTACCTCACTTAAAATCATCAGTCACTGAATAAATTCTGATTATATTATAATTATCTCTATTTTTCGAATAATTATTATAATTATATTATTCCATAATAATTATGTTATTTCAAAATATTATATAATATTTTTTGACAATATATTGACTTGTGTATTTGTTGAACTTTATTCTCCTCTAATATTAATACTGATAAAAATATAAATGGGTCATAGAAAATTATACTCTAACGTGTGGTCTTAAGCACACCCAATGTGTTTTTAAAAGATATATACTAAATTATTTGCAATTGATTACCTAAGTCAAAGGGATGAAATGGAAAAACTAACGTTAAAACTAAATACAGTACTAAATACTAAAGATCATTTTTAGGTTAAACTTCATGCCAAGTTTGAACTCAATCAGTCAAACCGTTCTCTAGATATGCATTATTTTGTAAAAAACAAAATAGCGAATATCTGGAAAACAAAGCGTTTTGGACCTATGTTTTTGTAGAACATTTTTCTTATTTTTAGCTATAGAATGAGGTACCGAGACATTGCCGCATAGTTCTGAGTCACCCTGTATTTATACACAATTGGCATATCTAACGAAGCTGTTACAGAAATATAATAGCTTTCCATGCAGATTCTGAGTTTTCGTCGTTTAAAAATATATATGGAATACGCCTTTTTCAAATATCTAAGGCACACAACAACATTAAGACCAAGTTTAAAAAATAAAATAGATAGAATTTTCAAGCAACGGTAATCATGCCCATAAAACAATGCCGCGTTGTTACATTGCTTACCTGTCATCATACACGAAACCAGCGTCCAGAGAGTTGTAGTAGAGCAGGAAAGCCAACGCGCAGCAGGATATACTGGCAGCGTCCATCTTGAAATGTTGTCGGAGATACATTAATTAAAGCTCACTATCACTTCACTTCACAACACTTAATAGTTATTTGCTTTTTAAATTTACAATAACAGATAATAACAAGGAATGTTATTAATTAGAAATAGTGAATCAGTTAATGTTTGGTAATCTAATAACTAAATTCTTTAACAGGCGATGACGTAGTTGATGATCGTGTGATTGGATCTGAAACAAATAAATACATAAAATTAAAAAATGGTTGAATACAGATGCAATGCGTCATCAAGAGATACTTACCAACGTTTACTAACAACTTTTGTCAGTTATTTAAATCTATCGGTAAAAGTCCGAATTATATTTCTTAAGTAAAGCTCGGCAGGAGTGAACTAATGTTTCTGAGTTGACCGTACCTCTCCAAGTGGCAGAGCTGTAAAGTACTATCATTTAGTTTGAGTTTCATTCTTGAGCTAGCAAATATAGAGCAGCTTAATAAAGGCGGAAACTACACCCCTTAGACTGTAGTACTGTAGTGAACACTCCTGGCATTAATTTGAATAAACTGTGAAAGTTTTAGTAAAATCGGTCGAATAGTTTTTGAGCCAATAGAGAACTAAGAAACAAACATTCATGTTTATATATAGAGATTATTTCTTTAGTGTAGATCCATTTGGCTACTTTGACACCAGACCAGTCTTAAAAAATGAATGTGTCAAAAGAAAGAGACATGCAGAATTATATTTTCACTTTTTTGAAAATGATTTAAAAACAAAACGCGTTTAATTTTTGCTAAAATGTTTTTTAGGAAAAAGAGGAAATGCGGGTAAGGTATTCTCGCATGGTTAAGCGTATTTATGTAGTCACTCAAAAACCCACTTCGTTAAACATTTTTGGTTTTTAGTTTCATTTCACGAGAAGGTACTTCAGGCTTGGCAGGAGTGAAAAATATTCCTTATTCGACCGCAGCTCTCCAAGTGGCATAGCTTTACACTACTAGCATTGAGTTTGTGTGCGTTTCATTCTTATGTTGGAAAATATAGGGCAGTTTCATAAAGGCGGGAACTAGATGGTTGCAGACGTAACCCTGACTGTAGACTTACTGAAATGCGTGACAATGTATGTGAGTATGTGTTATTAAACACAGCTTTCCCTCACACATTCAAAATTAACCTATATATTATTTTTCTAATTTTCCTCCGCGAGCATCAAGTTGATGTGATAAACACCGGAGTGCAGACTAGTCAATCGAGTAGGAACACAAATATTGTGTTTACGAGGCCTTTGTGAAGTAAAAAATGTTTTTATAAATATTTTGAAGAGAAATTACTTTATACTTCTGAATAGATGAAATTACTTTTAGGTTATACATGTCCCTATCTAGTCACTGTATCGAATATGAACAGAAATTCGGAACGTACATGTTTCCACAACCAAGCAGATTTTTTAGTCATAAATTTTCCAAATTTATTTAAGTTACTTTTATTTAAAAGATAATTAAACTTAGAATGTGGAGAGCTTTTTAAGCGTTTGATATTTGCATTACTGAATAAGAAAAAATAGGAAATTTTGATTTTGAGTTAGTCAAAGAACAAATTGAATTAGAAGCAACTGAATAATGTCAACATTCGGACTGACCTAACCTTTAAAATGTGTAATAGTACATCTCCATTATTTCAGATAAACTTTAAATACATATAAAGCAAACCTAATTTCTAATTCAAAACCTATTATAATAATAAAATTGCAAGACAAATTTAAATCATCAATAGACCCAAATCGAAACAGCCGATAACATAATGAAATACAAAGAATGGAAACATACAGAGCGATCTTGCGGATAATGATGGAACTAACACGCACAATTTCAACAGATGTTTCAGAAGCCTTACGAAACGAAAGAAAACCAATAATATTTTTTGTTAACGAATATAAACTAATATCTTAACGCCATTTATATAAAGAGCATAAAATTCTGCAACTAAAAATACCAACTAGGCCAAATATAAGACATTCCACAATTTAAAATAAATGAATAACACTTTCACCACGGCAATCTACACTCTAACAGCTGACGATTTTAATATAACAAAATCCGTGACTACGGTAACATTGTACTTAAATTGATACACACACAAATTAAAAAAATAAGTGGAAACAATTTCTAGGCAATACAATATTTTATATATATAATAATAAAACCCATTTTAAATCAAATCAAAATTTATTCTATAAATAAAATGACCAAGACTCAACTGACGGCAGACGGCCAAACAAACAAGGAGAAGAAGAAACGAGTAAAAAAGAAACGACCAACCGGAACGCAGAATTTGCAACAAAGCCTAAATTAAAAACATCTGTAAAACAAAAGGAGTTCGGAGAAAAAGCCATACCAGGAAGGTTACAAAAATTGTATTCTAAGGCTTGACGATAAGAAGAAACTTAAAGAAGAAGGGAAGAGAATACATCTTTTGAAGTTTTTAAAATAACTATCAAGACATCATCTACGGTGGTGAGAGAATAACAATTAGATTTGAACTATTTGTGATAATGCCAGAATTTCATTAGTTTTTTTTTTATCTGCCTGACTATAACTTCACATTCTGAGAACATTTCATTAAAAATATTCTAATTATTTTGTTCAGAAC
>JAGFPH010000097.1:944482-987668 GCA_018207615.1 Philaenus spumarius
TTCTGAGAACATTTCATTAAAAATATTCTAATTATTTTGTTCAGAACATTCTCAATATTTTAATTGTATTTTTTTGTATGTATTTGTTAAATATTTTGATTGAATATCGTGCCACGGACACCAGCCCCGAGATTAAAATTGTTCTTGTTAACGAGCCAATTTTAGGCCGTAAATGATTTATCTTTATTTGTTCAAATAGATAAGTATATCGTTATCAAATTAATAAATAATAATTCGTTTGTTCTTATTATTATTGTTTTTCATTTTTAATAAAAGGTAAGTTGAAGATAAATAAATAAAAGGAAGTTCAGTACAAAAAGTACAAATTATACATTTGGCGCCGCAACTTTTAGGGCTCGATATTCAAACAAATAAGAAATTGTTTCCTCTTAGACATAGGCCTAAGTCATATTTATAAGAATCATAATATTTATAATACATAAAACAGTCTATACACAAATATGGAAAACGAAAGCGGTTATAGCCTACGAAAAGGTCGGAAGCCGAGTCACCAGGTTCAGAATAACGATGACGTGCCAAACACATCTACATCCCTCTCGGATACCGTGGACGCGTTTGGGGACGAACAAAGGCAGGGAACGCGGAGCCCGGACAACCATACGAATCGGTCTGAAGACGTGACTAAGGGAAATTCGCTTAGAAGGGAAGAAGAGATAGGTGAAGCGGTAATTTTATTAGGCGATATAAACACAAATCAAGACCATACGGTACGTGAAGCACGTAGTATAAGAACCGACTCAACCGCAACAGATAACCCTATTACAAATATTAATAATCCAGAACTATCCGCCATGTTAAACATCCTATTAAAAAACTTCAGCGAACAAAAACATATTTTCAACCAAAAATTTACTGAGCAAAATCAAAAATTAGACGAACAGAATAACAAGTTGGATAATTTTAACAATAAAATCGAACAGATCGACAACCGTTTGGAAACACTCGAAAACTCTATTGCAGACCGATTTAAAAATTTTGAGTCCACAATTTGGAATAAAATTCAAGAGAACGATGAGAAGCAAAGACGTGAGACACAAGAAGAGTGTAACCGAATACGGACTGACCTACAGAATACAACCGAGGAGAAATTCGAGAAACTCTCACGACATATAGAAGAGGTCGAGGAAAAGATAGAGATCCAACAAGAAGGAGTACTTGAAGCTAGTAAGGAGTTCACGCGGAAGGAGTGCGGAACTTTGGAAAATAAGATGGACGATAAAGTGCTACAGAACAGCGAGAGGGCGCTAAGACACGAAGACGAAATAGAAAAGATCATGAATCATATGACTAAATATAAATCAAAAATCCAGACACTCGAACAAGAGATAAAGAACCGGTCTTCTCATATCCACGTTACCTGTGGAGGAAATAACAACGCAGCCACAGAAATCGCTATACCAAAGTTCAGCGGCAGAGAACACAATCCGGCTGAATTTTTAAGAAAGATTGAGAAGTTTTGGGAGAAACAGAGAGCCCGCGACAACACTAATGGAAGTACTGAAGCGTTCACAGATTACATCGAAACGTGTCTAGACAACCACGCGTCGCGCTGGTTTACATTGATTAAGACGGATATCCACAGCTGGAAAGATTTCGAGCGAGCTTTCCTTGAGAAATATTGGAGTCGGGAAGTCCAACGCGGAATCAGACAGCGAATGGAGGTTGAAAAGTATCGACCCAACGGCCGCCTTAGCCGAGCCGAATATTTTGTGGAGAGAGTCGTAACACTCAGGATGATGCAACCACCTGTTCCTGATGAAGAGATCATCGACTGTCTAGTTGAACACTACGAGGAGATCATACAAGATGCAAGGAGAGTCCAAAACGTTAACTCCATTCAGCAGTTCGAACTTCTGTTACAAAGGGAAGATCTTAAGGAATTCTATACTAGGTCTCAGAGGACAAACACACCACAGTCATCTCAAATACATATTGCAAACAGAACTCAGGTACGTACAGTGGACGGAGGAAGTGGAGGATCCCCACCGATGTTTCAACCAGCGTTTACAGAACGTAAGAGTCCGCAGAACCATGGGTTTAAGTTTAGACCACAAATGGGACTACCACCACCCATGAGACCACAAGGTAATTACCAACAGAGAAACTACCAGTATCCGTCCTCGATGAACCGATACAACGGACCACCGCATAGAAGCTTCCAAACTCAAGCGAGGGAAGGACCACGCCAGATACAACACGCTACACCAGCGATACGCCCACCGGGTGAACGAAGAGATGGCAGACCAACAAACGAGCAGTTGAATGTTTGTCACGCAGTCGCTGAGAGAATACGGAATCCTATCCATACGGAGACAACGCATAATGGGCCTCCAGTACCGGAAAACTAATAAGCACAGGCGGAACCACCGGCCCAGACACACATTTAGGACGAGATGCTATAACAACACCACAATCTCTCCATGATACCTTGTCTGTGCTACCAAATAACCTCGGAACACAACGGCCGTTTAACAATAGATACGATACCCTATACAATAACATAACATACATTAGTAATCTATAGTGCGATCAGGAATTTTTAATGGAGGAAGACACAACAGAGGACAACATTATTATTTCTAAATATATACACAAATGCCCACAAATAAAAGTAAATATCGGAACACAACGAATATCTGCATTAATTGACACAGGATCAAACGTAAGTTGTTTGTCAGAAAGATGGTTTTTGGAGAACAAACATACCCTTGGCCACTATGAAGAACTGCCAGCCTCGAACTTATTTATCCGGACAGCTGTAGGAGGAAAAAGTAATAGAATATCAAGAATTATCATGCTGGAAGCTAATATCCACAATCAGAAATTTACGATACAAGCTATACTAGTACCCCATTTGATAAAACAATTAATTTTAGGAGTAGACCAAATATGTTTATTAGAAACGGTTATAAACTTTAAGAATAATGAAATAAAGATGAAGATAAACGATGCAATAATCAACTTGACGTTTGAAGATGTTATAAATGAAGGGATATCATGTTTTATAAGTGAGGATAACGACGATTACGCATACAATGAATATGGAAGTAATGAAACAAATAATAATGAAATAAGAAATGAATATACATATAATAATAATAAAAATAACGACGATATAATGGCTGAAATAGATAAGATCATACAGAATAATTATAACTTAAACAGAGAACAGGGCCAATCATTAAAAAACCTTCTGATACAGTTTGAACCAATTTTCTCCGATAAACCAGGACTATGCAACAAATATACACACGTCCTCGAAGTTAGGGAAGACCGAGATTTTAAAGCGCAGAGCTATCCCGTACCCATATTACAGCAAAACCAAGTAGCACAGGAAATCGAGAAGATGCTAGCACAAGATATCATCGAAAGGTCTAGTAGTACATTCATCAATCCGATAATACCAGTACAGAAGAAATCTGGCGAAATACGGCTATGCTTAGACGCTAGAAGGGCAAATGACATCATAATTCCGGATTACGAGCGAAACCGTAGCGTAAATGAAATATTTGCCAAAGGTAGAGGCTGCAAATGGCTTAGCACACTCGACCTGACGTCATCATACTGGCAAGTGCCGCTAGAAAAACACTCGAGGAAATATACAGCATTTCAGTTTCGCGGCAGGACATACCAATACAAAGTAACACCATTTGGCATTTCGACGTCACAGGCAGCACTTGTGAGGGCATTAGATTGCGTATTCGGTGATACTATCGAAACATTTACTCTAATCTATGTGGACGATATATGTGTCATATCTTCCAACTTCCAACAACATATGGAACACCTGGCTTTTATATTTACCAAGTTACATGAAGCAAATATGACAGTAAATTTGAAGAAGACCATATTTTGCCGAGACTCAATACCATTCCTCGGATACACCATGACCTCATCGGGACTTCAAATGGACGAAAGCAAGATCAAGCCAATTCTCGACTTTCCATCCCCCAAGACACGCAAAGAATTAAAATCATTCCTCGGATGCATAGGATATTACAATAAATTTACAGATCAATTTGCACACACAATCCAACCCATACTACGCCTAACTTCAAAAAGAATTAAATTTATTTGGACAGAACACGATGAAATCACATTTAATAAAATTAAGAAATTATTCCTCGACACACAAATATTACATCACCCAGATCCAACACAACCGTTTTACCTTCACACCGATGCGTCAGATTACGCAATCGGGGAACACTTGTATCAATTCGACAAAGATAGAAAAAAAGGAGCTATTATGTTCATGTCACGAGTATTACAAGCAACTGAACGACGATATACCACCACTGAGAAGGAGTTATTGGCGATAATATACTGCCTACAGAAGACAAGATATATCATATATGGTACAGATCTAACAATTACGACAGATAACCGAGCCCTAACTTTTATTAAAAATTGTAAACTTCTCAACGCCAGATTGACACGCTGGGCACTAGTATTACAAGATTACAACTTCAAAATTCAACACTGCAAAGGTAGCGAAAATATGACCGCAGACGCCCTTAGCCGTATTAAAATTCCATCCACGGACAACACTGACGGACAGTCACAAGATATAATAATTGCACATATTCAGAGGACACACGATACAGCCTTAAATAAGGAATTAAAACAGATAAGTAAAAATCAATTACATGATCCAAGGTTGAGTAATTTACAACTTAATATGTTACAAGATGAAGAAGGAAAATTTAGAGACAAATTTAGAATTCATGACAACGTCCTCTACCAAAAGTTAAAAGAACATTGGCTGATAATAATACCTGAACACCTTATAACAAGACTTATATGGGCATGTCACATAGACTATCTACACTGCAGCGCTAAAAAATGCTTTGATATTCTTAGAGAAAGTTTTACTTTTCGAAATATGGGTAGGCGAGTCCGAACAACATTATCCACATGCGACGTATGCCAACGATGCAAAACGGATACACACCCGCCCAAAGGACCGATAAAAAGTATAACTTGTAGGGAGAAAAACTATCAATTAGCAGTAGATATCGTTGGACCACTTCCTACCAGCATCGGTCGAACCAAATACATACTAGTTGCAATCGATATATTCACGAAATTCATACAACTATACCCAATTCGAAGTGCGACCACAAAAATTATTTTAAATAAATTATTCGAAAAATATTTTATACGTTTTGGCCAGCCCAAGTTACTCCAATCGGACAACGGGACACAATTTCGCAGTAAATTATGGGTCTCGAAATTGACAGAGAAAGGTATAACACCTATATATAGCCCATATTACCACCCGCAAGCAAATATGGCAGAACGGCCAATCAAGGAAATTAAACGTTGTCTTAGGACATACTGCGCGGCAAACCATAAGGCCTGGGCTAAGTATATTCCCGATATAAATCGAATGATGAATGAGGTATATCACGAAACAACAGGTTTCTCACCCAACGAATTACACCTTGGAAAGAGAGACACCCGTTTCTGGGAACCATTTATAAAAAACAGTTTTCAAGTAGAAGTCCCATTAGACACAAAACTGTATTTGACGTATAATCGTATAAGAAGCAAACAAGAAAAACGGGTAAACAAATTGAATTTAAATCGTACAATAAATCAATTTAACCTCAACGACATAGTACTAGTCAAGAAGTATAGTCCGTCAAACGCAGCACTAGGTGAAACGGCAAAACATTTTGAAATCTACGAAGGGCCATACAAAATTAGTCAAATAACAGGAACCTCTACTTATTATATTTCAGATCTAGAGAACCAAACCCAATACGGACCTTACGATATAACTGCTCTTAAATTATATAAACAACCTATTAATACTACCACGTAGAACACTCATCAAGATTATACTTATTTTAAATAAAATTGATTTATATAAACACAATAAAATACGTGTTAAATACAAAACCATGTCAATGTACATATGGATTATTTTGACTCCAATTAGAATACTAATTTCGCCGAAAATAATAAATAGCAGGGGATAATGTAATAGTACATCTCCATTATTTCAGATAAACTTTAAATACATATAAAGCAAACCTAATTTCTAATTCAAAACCTATTATAATAATAAAATTGCAAGACAAATTTAAATCATCAATAGACCCAAATCGAAACAGCCGATAACATAATGAAATACAAAGAATGGAAACATACAGAGCGATCTTGCGGATAATGATGGAACTAACACGCACAATTTCAACAGATGTTTCAGAAGCCTTACGAAACGAAAGAAAACCAATAATATTTTTTGTTAACGAATATAAACTAATATCTTAACGCCATTTATATAAAGAGCATAAAATTCTGCAACTAAAAATACCAACTAGGCCAAATATAAGACATTCCACAATTTAAAATAAATGAATAACACTTTCACCACGGCAATCTACACTCTAACAGCTGACGATTTTAATATAACAAAATCCGTGACTACGGTAACATTGTACTTAAATTGATACACACACAAATTAAAAAAATAAGTGGAAACAATTTCTAGGCAATACAATATTTTATATATATAATAATAAAACCCATTTTAAATCAAATCAAAATTTATTCTATAAATAAAATGACCAAGACTCAACTGACGGCAGACGGCCAAACAAACAAGGAGAAGAAGAAACGAGTAAAAAAGAAACGACCAACCGGAACGCAGAATTTGCAACAAAGCCTAAATTAAAAACATCTGTAAAACAAAAGGAGTTCGGAGAAAAAGCCATACCAGGAAGGTTACAAAAATTGTATTCTAAGGCTTGACGATAAGAAGAAACTTAAAGAAGAAGGGAAGAGAATACATCTTTTGAAGTTTTTAAAATAACTATCAAGACATCATCTACGGTGGTGAGAGAATAACAATTAGATTTGAACTATTTGTGATAATGCCAGAATTTCATTAGTTTTTTTTTTTATCTGCCTGACTATAACCTCACATTCTGAGAACATTTCATTAAAAATATTCTAATTATTTTGTTCAGAACATTCTCAATATTTTAATTGTATTTTTTTGTATGTATTTGTTAAATATTTTGATTGAATATCGTGCCACGGACACCAGCCCCGAGATTAAAATTGTTCTTGTTAACGAGCCAATTTTAGGCCGTAAATGATTTATCTTTATTTGTTCAAATAGATAAGTATATCGTTATCAAATTAATAAATAATAATTCGTTTGTTCTTATTATTATTGGTTTTCATTTAATAAAAGGTAAGTTGAAGATAAATAAATAAAAGGAAGTTCAGTACAAAAAGTACAAATTATACAAATGACATATTCAGAATAATGTTCTTATCATGATTACTCCAGTAATCTTGTTATGCTTTTACATTGCTCTTATGGGAGTTTAAATTCAGGATGGTGGCTGGGTCTGCCGATCCTTAAATTCTTTCTAACTTCCACCAAGGCTCCATGACTATCCCATAACTTACCAGTAAATATGCGATTTGAGAATTCATTTCTGACTTATACTAAAACCACATTCATATATCTTAAGCTCAGTACACATATGCGGACATGGGACTTTCATTATTTCAAGCTGTGTCCTATGGCGACCTATCGGTGTCCTACCGGCGTCGAACTTGGGT
The DNA here is from genome assembly GCA_018207615.1 of Philaenus spumarius. Taxonomy (NCBI): domain Eukaryota; kingdom Metazoa; phylum Arthropoda; class Insecta; order Hemiptera; family Aphrophoridae; genus Philaenus; species Philaenus spumarius. The sequence goes on from JAGFPH010000097.1 coordinate 952,091, forward strand.
AGTCTCTCATTTGCCACCAACCGAAGTGGATCGTACATTATTCTTTACCATTTTTTTTTTTTTTTTTTTTTTTTTTGACTAACGAACTCGCCCGAGCCACTTGAACCAAATCGCACGAAGTTTCTATTGTAGCGCTGTTGACGTCATAGCGACTGCCTTCTCGATATTTCTTATCTGTTGAGCGATAACAACTAAGCTACCTTCTTCTCCCGGTTCAGAGTATCGTCAAACTAAGCCGGTGATAATGTTTGTAGGTCATGCAAATTGTATACGTTTTGTTGTGTATTATTTGTTCGTGTGTGTTTAGTGTTGTACATTTACAAATAAATGTTGTACAGTCATCGGTATTTTAAGCAAGTAGACCTAGGTTAGTTGGTTTGTAAGGTGACAATATTTACAGTCATAAAAGTTATGTTAAATTATAGGAATAGCATAATCCGGCAATCGTGTGTATGTGTTCGTATGCGCAGTCCTACGTCATTTGAAAAGATACGTCTAATATTTCCCGATTTAAATAAGTTTAAGTTTAAAGTATTTTATTTTCTGTTCATAATTAATTACTTTAAATTTTGCTAAACATATTTTCTGTTTTCATTTATTTAAGACGTTTAGAAATAGAGTGGAACATTACTTATTAGAGCATTTTCTTGTGGATTGGTTGGCACCTCTGCCGCAATACGGAGCGGGGTCGTAATGTACATTTCCTCCGTAAAATCTATTGCATACGGAGAATAGCCTTCAAATGCCTTCAAAAAATATTCGTGTAAAATTTGAAGGAAATCGAGCAACGCATTTTGAACGTGTGACTGGGAAATAAAAGGTTTTTGATTTAGGAAATTATTAACGGTCGATATACAATTGGTAATAGGACTACTCCTAAAACGAAGAGTTCAAGTGCTTTTTACGGCTGTTCTAATTTATTTTATAACTACCTACGGGAAATCCTTGCGAGCTCTGCACGCCAACCTTCTGTAGTAATTATAATGTTATGTTTTTTTTTTATATAATAAAGGTGTATGTATGATTATTAATAAACGTAAAGCTAAGATGATAAATAATGTTAAATGTTCAAATGAAATTATTTCTTATATTTTATATCAGTAGTTATAATAAGGTTAAAAGAACCATTAATGCTCAGGTCTACACTTAAATAAAAACCTAACCTAAAAGTTAGGAATACAAATAATTGCTTCAAAGTTTGAAATCAGCTTATGGAAATATTGGAACAAACAGCTGTTTTATCTGTTATTCTATTCAACTGGTTGCTATGGTAATACATGGTAATACATGTGTTGGTTCATCTGTCTAGACCAAACATAAGATTTTTTTCCGACTAAATTTACAAACATTGAAATAAAAAATGTTTTCATAAAAATGAATTATAGCCTATGTTACTTAGGGATAGTGTAGATTTTTATTAGTAAAACTATTTTTTCAATCGGTTCAGTAGTTCCAGAGATTATCCCCTACATACAAACAAACAAACAAATTTTACCTCTTTATAATATTAGTAATTTAGTATAGATGTATATAAATGGTTTTTTTTTAATATGAGATTTGGTACTTATTATATTAATTTCTTCCTTAAGATATAATTTTGGTAAAACTAAATTTTTAAATACACCTTAAGTTTTATTTCGTTCGTAGTATAAGTTTTGAGTTTGTTTGTTTCGATTGAAACTTTTACGTTTAGTTTCATCGCATTACTTTACTAGTTTTTAAAGGATTTATTTGTAGAGGCAAAATTTAAAAACTATAAGATATATTTAATTGACACGTATTAATATTGGAAACTGTTGAAAAAGTAAAGAAACTATTTTTATGTATTCAAAGTATCGAACGAAGAATCTTTAGAACTGAAGCCAAGGACACCATTCATTTACCGTTGACCACAGTGAGCATCGAACAATTTCAGTAATATAAGTTGTGACTCATTTACTAAGTTTACATTAATACTAAAACTATTACTGTTTTACAAAAACCACGTCGGTAACACTCTACTGCTACAAGGTCAACTTGAAATTTTATGATATTTTAATTAGAGAATATATTGAACAAAAGTAACTAAAAACAAATAATTAAATGTCGGAAATCATTAATAGTAAAGAAAACTTACATTATAAGTCTTCTGGATCAGTTTCTGTATCAGAGTACTGGGTAGCTGAAGTGTTCAATTCATCTGGTACCTTCGTAAACCTCGCCGATAGCACGGAAAAGATAGTGTAGCCTTTCCTTGTAGTCTTACAATAATAATAATAATAATAATAATAATAGACAATAATTAATATACTAACTTATATAATATATGTTTACAAATTGAAAAATATTGTGACTCAAGACTATAAGTTAGAACTTTAGGCAATTGTTTAATTCTTGCGTATAAATTGAACAAGAACTAACGAAAACACAAAGAAACTAATTATCGCATTGCTATAAACTTCGCAAAAAACGGATAAGATTGATTGAAAGCAAGACTCAAAGCTGATAAAAGAAGCGTGGGCTTTGAACTTTCTTATCGCTCGAAGAGCTTTCTACAAGGTTTTCGGCATTTAGTTTTTTTGTTTTTTCATAGTTTTTGTTCAATAAGTCTTTAGTCACATTATGTTTCCAATTTGTAAACATATATAAGTTAGTATATTAATAATTGTCTATGATTGTATATAACGTTTCCGACATTTTGTTGTTGTTAGTTTCTGTTCAATTTATTCTCTAACTAAATTACCATAAAATTTCAAATTGACCGAGTAATAGTAGAGGATTACCATCACTTCACATACGTCGTTTTTCCTGACTTCAAGGAACATTTATGAAATATTTTAAGAAAATCGACCAATCGGTCGTAATCGGGGATCGCATAACAAACTGACAGACGAATTGGCGAACGGTCTTCAAACAGGGCCTCGCTTACAGTCAATTACGAATCAATATAAAGTACAAGGTCTCAAGTTGCTAGTAAACATACTGAAATTTTCAAATAATAAAAAGTGCATTTCTATATATAATTTAAAAGAAAGCTATTTGTCCATTTTCATGCCTGTCCATTTAAAATTCATAGTTTAGTTGATGGAACTTTAATAATGTTAATTGTCCTTTTTGTTATTAGTGTTTCGTGTTTCTTGTGACTTGACAATGGAAGTGTAGTGTAGTCTTCCGAAACCGGTCGTTGCTGAAAATAAAGAAAAAGAACTGTTGACGGTACCTAAGGTATGTAACCTAGTTTAATACAATTACAGTTCAGGAGGCTCACAATCATGTATGAAATATTCTTGTTGTTTCTACATTCCATTTTACGCAGAGATTGGTTGATGAATATTGTAAAACTATTTTCTTCAGTTCTAAATTTAGATTTAATAATAAAATGGTGATATTATTGTAAACGTGCAAGGACGGGCATAACGATTCACAGTGCGAGTTCACACTGGCTGGCATACAACTAGATATTGTGCGGAAATTATGAAAAAACCTTCAGTTACGAAGATTCCTTAACGGTAAAGTTTAGCGCGGGAAGAGTTTTCACTCACTCTTCAAGAAAGAAAGTCTTTTGTTTGTTCGCCTTTATTGCTTCCACGTCACAATCGTCTCGTTCGGCTCCGATATTCTCGTACATTGCGATATTTTCATTACAGACAGACGATTCATTTGGAAACTCTCCAGCTAGGTTCCCATTGTTCCCGAAACCACCCCCGCATTAATCATCCCCCACCGGAGTAACTTTATTACTTTCCTCCCTTATAGCTCGCGAACAATACAGGTATTGTGAACATTTTTGTGTTTCAGTTTTGATGAAAAAATACGGGCAGCGAGTAATAATGTTATTCTACGGAAAGAGCTGGATTCGAAGCACGCGTTAGGGATACGCAACGGGTGGAATTACATAGCGTTGGTAGTCGTATTCCGAGAACTGATACTGGGTAATAGCTGTAAATACTGAAGTCGTCTTACTGGTTTCGTATTTAATAAATGTTACTTTACAAAGTCGTTGTAATTCGATCACGCAGCTGAACCGCTGACGTGGTAGCGAATTTCCAACATTAAGTGAAATACGTCTATTCAGGAACGCGCTGAAGTACTGCATACGTTTACAAAATATATAAATAGAATGCGATTGTACGTCAGCGTCCAACCCCGGCTCATGACCTGCTCGAACCGCTCGTAGGGGAAAAATTCAGTTTGCGAGTTAGCACCTCAAACTTGCAGCCTTCGCTTTGTTCGCAGAGGACAAGGGCCATTGTCCTTGTAACAGAAGCTGCTAAAGTCCAAGACTTAGATTTGAACCGGAATTTTTTATGGTATTTTACTTGTTGATCGATTTTGTTTGACCAAACGGGTTATAAGGTCGTGCAATAAAACAAAATCTGCAAAATAAACTCCTATATTTATTTGTTTAGATAAAACTCTAAACAAAATTCACTCTAGTACGAAAAATCTCAAAAAACATTCACTTCCCGTAAACAAACTTTCCAGTTATTAAATTTGTTTAGTTAACGAACTCGTCCGAGCCGCTTGGAAAAATAATGTGTGTACCGAATTTGGACCAAATTGAACGTGAAATGCGGCCGTTAGAGTGCGAACAAATAAATATATGCATTATATACATAACATTTTTAATGACACACCAAAACGTGTTCTGAGGACCGTGATCGGTGCTAACCTAAGGTCTCGCCATCTACAATAGCTCATCTTTCCTTTGGGAATTTGCTAAAAATAGGGTGTAGTAGTTGCTAAAATAGGAGAGATATGCTACGCTCTCTGGTACAGTTGGGTAGGAGTTGCTGTTTGCTGTGATTTGTCGATGAAGAAGTTGCTGTGTTATCATGTCACGCCGATAAAGAGTGAGTAACTAAGCTGCGTAGTGGGACAAAGCATTTGTATTGTTATGCAATAATAATACATTTTTTATTTTTCCACATCTCACCTGATATTTTACATTTAGAAACTGCAATCAGTTATAAGTTATTGGTTTACAAAAAAAAAAAAAAAAAAAAAAAAAAACAGTTCTTACGGTAAATTTGTTTACGCGATGGTTGCGGCTGTGTATGGTTACCACATAACAATAATTATACAATACAAAACTTAATTAATCGTTATAATATAATTCGACCACGCAGCTGAACTGCTGACGTAAGTTGAGTGAATTTATAAAATTAACTTTCTATGGTTTAGGGTTTCACATTAGGGAAATTGGTCTACTCTCGAAGTCACTGAATAGCCGCCTACCTACGCGTACGAAGTATATTGTATTGATCGATTTTGGCTGACCAGGTGGGCTATAAGGTCATGTGAAAAAACGAAATTTGTAAAATAATCTCCTATGTTATTTAGTTTTAGTTAAAATCCCAAGCAAACTTCTTTCTAGTACGAAAAATCTTTAAGAAATGTTGACTTCCTGTCATAAAAAAACATGATTCCAATTATTGGATTTTTGGGGATAGTTAACTAGTCTGACCAACGTGTGTACCAAATTCGGACGAAATCGGGCTTAAAAAGGTGCCGTTATTGTGCGAACACATCTAAATGTAAAACTTTTAATGACACCCCAAAAGTTTTCTGTGGACTATGATCGGTGCTCATTGACCACTACCGAATTACTATAAGGTCACTGCAATAGCTCATCTGTCCTATGGATATTCGCTAATATTTCAACCGAGTAGTTTAATCAGATTCAAATTACTCAAAACAGTTTGAGTATATGAGAAAAATGATTCCATTTTAATAACCCTGGAATTTTAACTCTTGTCTTAGCTCTCTTAGAAAATAACAAAGTTTGCTTTTAACGTCTGCGATGTTACAATGTCTAACCTTATCTAAAATATACAAATAATAATGTAAAACAGCATGAATAGACGAATATTACCCAACAAATTATCACTAGAAATGCATTTTCCGATTGATTGTGTCCGACTTAACTCACTACTCTGCAGTGGGTCATGTTACCAGGTTTATCAAAGGGGAAGTTTCGAATACTTGGGTGAGTGGACTCGAACTGCTTTGTAACGCGAGTTGCAGACCGCTAAGTCTCATTGTTTGATCCTTTCCTGGTCGGTAAACCACATCCAGGTTTACAGTTCACAAACAGTTCCTTTCCAAGTGCCTCGTTTCTGAATCAATCGAAACTTTAATATTGTAATCCGTTCTGCACGAAAACAATTTAAAACTATAAATTTTAAATGAAACACGAGGCACTTTTGAAATTATTAAAGGAAAGGAAACAATTGAATGTATTAATTGATAAAACCAAAGTTAATCGCTTGAACAAAATAAATTGGCTTTTATGGTTTTAAGGATTTTCTGAACGTAAACACTAGTTTTTCCACATTATCGTTTATACAAACTTTAGCAATTCTGTGTGCTTCTCAAACAAATATCAAGTCAGATTTTGGACTTGAAATGGTCAAAGATGAAGCAAAATTTTTAAGGTGTGAATGGAATTATATAAGCGTTTATCGTTAATTTTTGTTTCTGCTTGCTGTTAGTTTGTCCAACCTAAAAATGCTGTTGGTTTTGAATGATAATAAACTGATTCTAAATTTGCTAAGTTGGTCGCTATGGTATTGGATGTAATCAAACATGTGTTGGTAAGTTTTTGATCCGAACATATATGTTTTATGAGTTTTAGATATTTAAAAAATGTAACATCAGATGTTTGATTTACAAAACAGCAAGCATTTCGTTTGCTATTACCTAACCTAAAAAACTGTTGGTTTTGAAGAATAATTATCTGATTATAAATATGTCAAATTGGTTGCAAATAAACCTGTTTCGGTTTATTGTAGATCTAATATGAAATTATGTTAAGTTTTTATCCAAATCAGATGTTTTATTTATAATAAGTAATAATGCTTGAATTAAATTATGCTTGAATTAAATTATTAATACCGTAAGCATTTTCGTTTGTGTTTGCTTTTAGTTTGGTAATCTAACCTAAAAATGCTGATAGTTTTGAAGAATAATTACCTGATTCTAAATTTGCCAAATTGGTTGCTATGATAATAAATGTAAATGCATTAAAGAAACGTGTGTTGGTTCAGTATATAGATGAGCTAAAATAATGTTTTTAAAAACTATTTACTGACTATAGACAATCATGTTTATATAATTTTTTAGATTTTAATTTTAAATACAAGATAAAAATAATTATCAACTTTCAGATTAAATCAATATAACCAACTATTTATATTCATAACAGTGTTCACTTCTGTCGGCAGTCCCACGAATGCTTTCTTTCTTTTTTTTTATAATTTTATTTTGCATGTCTTCTTGTACAAGACAAATACAAGTCACGATTCACCAGTATTTATACCAGGATTTTTTTTAATAAGCACCCTTTTATCGGGATTTGAACTTTATTATTTCGGTCTAGTTTTTGTCGTTGGAAATTTAACTGTGAAGTTTTCGCTGATAAATGTAGGCCCTGAATTGTTTAGAAATATGTGTACAGAGGGAATTAAAGGACCTATGTGATATATACGCATTTAAAATTTAAATTACCCAGTTATATGTGTCAATGCAGTTATCTAGACAAGCGTTACTTCAATTGCAGTTCTCAGAAAGTTTGATTCTTCGTTTTTTTTACAAAAAATCGGTGTTTCTAAATCTAAAAATAAATACTTGTACTACAAGACTGGAATTTTGATCACTTATTCTGCAGGCGTTTTTATGCATATTTAGGTAGATTTATGTTTGTATGTAGAATAGGAAAAAAATACTAAAAAGCAAAAATAATTCGATCACGCAGTTGAACCGCTGAAGTAATTTGAGCGAATTTCCAAAATAAAGTTTATCTGTATTAGGGTTTCAACCAACTGTTTGGGAAATTGGTCTTCTCACGAAGGCACTGGGCAGTTGTCTGCGTGTACGAACTATATTAGTACAATTTGTTTGCACATCAGCCTCCAGCCCCTGCACACGCGCTCTTTTGTTCCGGTCGCATTGCTAGTTTTCACCTTGGATTTGAGGCTTTGGATTATGTACCGCTTCGCTCCGCGGCGAGAAAACTAACTTTTGTAGGATCTTATGGTATTTTACGTTTTTATCGTTTTTGGTGGAACCATACGGGCTATAAGGTCATGCAAAACAATGTGCAGAATAATCTCTATATAAAATGCAATGTCCTGACTGATGATCAACGGTGAGCCGATTCTATTAAAGCTAGAGACTTAAAATTTGGAAGGTACATCCGTTAAATAATTTAGAAGGGCACTACGAAAGGATTTTGCCAAATTTGGAATTTAATGGGTTGAAATTGCAAAAATCCTACCTCCCATAAGCAGCCCTATAACAGATGAAACAGCTGAGTCATATCAAATGCTTAGCAACACAATTCTAGGTGTGGCCTGTTTATATTAAATCAAAATAACGTTTCTTAAGGGTCTTCTATACCTTGAGTAAAACAGCAAAAATATGCAGTTCGTACTAACGTGTTTCGGACGCCGTTTTTCAACCTAAAAAGTTGTGAAACATCTTAAATTGTTCTTAAAGGCTATGTGTGCTTTTGTCTTATATCTCATCATTGAAAGATATCGCGATATTTAAATTAAAAATAATAATAAATAACACCACTGTAGGCTGCAAAAAGAATTGAGATTGTTTTCAATGTCGCATGCGAGGTATTCAGTCTATTAATTCATAAATGCAGTAAAAGCCGTACAAGTGAGATAACATCGACCAATATCTGCAGGATCAGGATAGCTCAGTGGTAGAGTATTGCCCCGGAAAGGCAAAGGTCCTGGGTTCAAATCCCGGTCTTGGTCTATGTTTTTTCACTTGTAATTTAATTTATTTAACCCTTGCTGAGGAAGCGTGTAAGAAGGTAATTTATTACAAATTAAAAATAATTTTTATTTTTGTTTTACCAATGATAACATTTTTTAATTTAATTTTTATATTTTGGTATAACTTTTACACTATTAATAACGCAACAAATTTGTAAAAACCTATTCAACGCATATATTAAGAAAACCACCCTTTTCACTGTAACATCCCCTTAAAGACAGAGTTCTCGTACGAGAGAGAGAAAGTGTTAGAGAAAGAGTTATGGAAGTCTATTGTCACTGTAAAGTCTCAATGTGAGATGTTCTCATCTCAGGGGTAGAAGTTTCATTTGGAAAAGTTCCAACCCCCCCCCCCCCACATTAATCATGGCGTAGCAGTGAGAATGTATTACTTTCTACTCGCTGTGGTACTGTGTAACAATGTAGGTATTGCCTGGATTGGGGAGTGTGATGAGGATATCCATTATACATTATTATACGAGATTTTATTAAGTGATTAATATTAAATCAAAGAGATTTCATTCTCATATATAAGGTAAATACATTAAAATACATTTTCCTTGATATAATGCAAACGTTATCTGTGTATTTAAAATAATTTTGTACTAAGAAAAATTAATGGTGTTGGTATTTAAGCCACGACATTTTTATAATTTCTTTCCGAGATACTACAAATAACCAAAAGGTCTGCTTATATTTTTAATTTTGAGAGTTATTTTGGATTGGAGCAGGTAAAAACGAAGTTTTCTATCTTATCTGCTGCTTATAATGATCGGCTTTCAATAGATTTCTAAACCTGGACTCTATAGTTGATGTGCAACCTTTTACGATAGCTTTATCTCACTGATGATCAACTCTCAACATTTGGGATTCCAATGATCACTCTCATGCAATTTGTTTAAAAGCAAGTCATTTAATAGTGTATCTCGTGGTTTTGTCTTGTTTTGTACTATGGAGCGACAACACCTTTCCTTAGATAAAATGAATTGGGTTGTGGGGATGCTTGAAGCAGGTTGCGTCAAGCACAGGTTGTTGATTCTATCAACACCAGTCACAGCGTCATCAGTAGATTGTAGAGGAGGTATACGTAAGGTCGGGAGTAGTAAATGAGTACCGACCATAGTCCCCAGAACACGTTTTGGCGTCACGCAAAAATGTTATATATATATATATATATATTTACGGGTTAGCACTCTAACGGCCGCTTTTTACATCCGATGTGGTCGAAATTAGGTAAACAAGTTGGTTTTATAAGTCTATCGGATGACTTCGTTAGCCAAAACAACAGGAAGTACGTTTGTGACTGGAAGTTGAACTACGTCAACTTTAGAGATTTTTCGTACTAAAATGAAACTGCAAAGTTGGTCTGAGATGACAAGACGGTCAACAACTTGCGCCTGGGGTTCTGGGGTTCTTTACCAAAAAGAAAAACTACAAGTTGGTACAAGTTGGTCAAAATTGGACGAATTACATCAAATTTAGTATAAAAATAATCGAAATTTAAATAAAAAACGTAATATGATAATGGTTTTTAATAATTTTGGACAATAATTTAACTGACTTTTTTGTATTAGGCACCTAGTTCTTGTTTTCATTGAGTGCAGCCAATCGTCACTAATTAGGGTCGGCTGGGCGGAAGATCCTAACCTTTTCCTAGTTCAGAGTTAGGCTGTCCGCAACTATAGTTTGCCATAGTTCTACCAAATAAAACTATCTAGCGCTAAAGAAATTATGTGTTGTGTACTTCTTGTATTTAGTGTGTTTATGTTTTTATAAATATATAACGACCTCAAAAGTAATAATATACCGGTATACTTGAAAATGAGATTAAGACCTCCAAACATTATATCATAACGGGCTAAATAACAAGTAAAATACTTGTAGTAATTTTATGTTCTTATTTCATTTTATTAAGTGACTTTGATTACAAAAATCATGAAACTATTTAGATAAAATAAAACCTGAACACAAAATCTCACAATAAATACGTTTACTAACCTCAAACGCTTACTGTAGCCCGTGCATCACTGAGGATGGCGACATTGTCGTTGAAACGCGTTTGAGGTTAGTAAACGTATTTATTGTGAGATTTTGTGTTCAGGTTTTATTTTATCTAAGTTACTTTCTCACAAGTCAAGCTCATTAGTTATTTATGAAACTATTTAATACTATTAGCGAATTTCCAAAAGAAAGATGAGCTATTGCAGCGACTCTTATGGTGAGATCTAAGGTAGAGAAAAGTAAATGAGTACCGATCATGGTCCCCAGAACACGTTTTTGGTGTCATTAAAAACTTTACATACATAATTATGTGTTCTCACTCTAACGGCAGAATTTTACATCCTATTTAGTCCAAGTTTGGTACACACGTTGTTTGTGACTCGGATAAGTTCGTTAGCCAAAAATCATACAACCGGAATCATATTTTTGACAGATAGTAAACATGTTTTGTGATTTTTCTACATTTTAAGAAGTTTGTACTTACAGTACACCGTCTCGTGGTCTAATTACTCACCTTGTAAAGGCTACTGTGGTTTCTAAAACACTAAGTTTCCATCATCAAGCCGTACACAAACAGTCAAATCACTCAATCCAGGTCGTCATATAAGTATAAGAACAATTAAAAAACACAACATAACACACAAATGTTAATAGCACGTACATATTACTTTGGCCAAAATATCGCGTGCGATACCGTTTACGGGCTGACCTGAGATTTTTCGTACTAGAATCCTTTTGGGGTTTTATCTAACAAAATAAATATAGAAGATTATTCTGCATATTTAGTTTTTTTACTCGACCATCTGGTTCCTTCAAAATCAATCGAAATGTAAAATAAAATAAAAGTACCCAGTTAAAATTAACTTATGGGATCTCTACTGATCCAAGGCCAACGGCGGGGTTGTACACTCGCAAAGCGAGTTTGTACGATGAGAGCCAAGTGGAGCAGTTCGTAGCCGCAAGATTGAGGTGCAAAATTGTAAAGATAGTTTTTCCGCTGCGAACGGAACGAAGCAACGCGTGTGCCGGGGCTGGAGCTTGAGGTAAATTCTACTAATATATTTCGTAATTACAGGAGGTTAATCCGCGTCTTCGTGAGTAGACCATTTTCCCAAATAGTTGATCGAAATTTAAAAATATATAAACTTAATATTTTTGAAATTCGCTCTACTCAAGTCAGCGACAGCGGTTCATATGCGTGGTCGAATTATTTAACATTAAGGATATACTTATTCCTTAATTGGTACACAGACTTTAGTGCTTGATGTAGCACATAGACTTATAAAACAATAAAATTTCTATTGGAAATCTACAGATAACGAATGTCTATAAAACCAACACACAGCACGCATGTCTAAACAAATATAATATGTAGATGCATCACATTATTTGAGTACTGTCACAGAAGGCAGTTTGTTTGGCTTTCTCTGCGGCTTTTATCGTAATAGACTGGCATTAAGGATTCACACTCCCTAGTGACTGTATCCTGCAACCGTTATCGGCAAGGATAAGTCCAATACATTGTCCCTTGTCCCTTTTACCTCGCAATCCTTTTATCCCACACCGAGCGTCTGTGGGTTTGTAAACTGTACTGCTTTGGTACCTCGCTTTAAGATTAATTAAATAAGGTAAAGGTCCTGGGTTCGAATCCCGGTCTTGGTCCAAGGTTTTTCACTTATAATTTAGTTGCATCAAATTGAAATAACATTGTTTTCACTGCAGTTTCCTACGAGGTATTCAATCTGTTAGTTAAGAAATTCAGTAAACCGAACAAGTGAGATAACATCGACCAATATCTGGTGCGATGACGATGGCTCAGTTGGCAGAGGGTTACCACAGAATGGTAAAGGTCCTGGGTTCGAATCCCGGACTTAGTCCATGTTTTTTTCCCTTGTAATTTAGTTAATACTTGTGGTTTCGCTCGCAGATGTAATTAAAATAAATAAAAGGACTATCGGCTAAATATTGTGCCTTACAAAAAGGCTAATGTTTCAATATAGGCTAATTTACGCTTTTACACAACAACTAGAGGAATTCCTGCGTGCTTCTCACGCCAACCACGTTGGAATATTCTATACACATAATCATGTTGTTTTCTTTATAATAAAGGTGTAGGATTAATAATAACGCCAAAGCTAAGATGGTAAGTAATGTTAAATGTTCAAATAAAATTATTTCGTACATTTTGTAACAGCAGTTATAATAAATGTTAAAAAAACCAGCAAGGCTTAGGTATACACTTTAATAAAAACCTAGCCTAAAAGTTAGAAATACAAATAACTGCTTCAAAGATTGAAATCAGCTGTTAATTGGAAATATTGGAGCAAACAGGTGTTTTATCTGTTATTTTATTCAATTGGTTGCTATGGTAATAAATGTAAATACATGTGTTGGTTCATCATTCTAGGCCTAACCTAACACATTTTCCAACTAAATTTACAAAATATTGAAATCAAAAATGTTTTTATCAAAATTAATATTATAGGCAATGTAATTCAGGGATAGTGTGGCTTTTTATTAGTAAACTACTTTTTCAAACGATTCAGTAGTTCCAGAGAGATTACCCATACAAACAATCAAACAAACAAATTTTACATCTTAGCATAGATTTTATAATATTAGCATAGATGGCACAAAGTTGTTAAATGCATAGACGCTAGTTGGATCTGAAATTTTGTTGAAATCAGTTTTATACTTCTCTAGTTTTACGTGTACAACAAAGTCCAGAAGTTTCTTCTGTCTTTGTTGAAGTGGTATTTATAGAACCAAGAAATACATTTTTAACATTTTATTTCGTAAATGTCCGTTAGGTTAACGTACCTGATTCAATATATCAAACCTTTTAGAATCCTTTTTGTTTCTCTATTTTGATTTAATCAAAGGGAAAATGACGAAGAATGTTGTTAAATTTATTTTCTGTTTTAAATTACACATCCCGTGCTGGTGGTTGACCATCCAGGTTTTGATCAATGTATCGGTTTCATTTTCTCCTTCTGTACTATAAACAATACCTTTACCTTGTCCACATTTCATATCCTGTCCGCTCTGGTGCTCACCTACGAAAACCCATTTCCGCAGCCTGGATTCGGTTCATAAAACCCCCGCTGCCGAGGGTCCATATTTCTATACGTTATACCGGGGCTGGGACAACCTTAATATTATAAAATTCAATGAACCTCTGTACTCCAGCATAGTAATGTATTTGACATTGTTCCACTCAGCTGATCAATTTCTTTATGAAACCAGTGTTTGTACTATACGTTGTGTCGAAAATTAAGTCGAACATATAAGTATTACAACTTATTTTTATAAGTAACTTAAAAACAAAATAATTCGATCACGCAGCTGAACGCTGACGTGAATTTAGGTAATTTTCAAAAATAAAGTTTGTTTTGGTTTTAACCAACACGAAGACGCTGAATTGCTGCCTCTATGTACGAATTATATTAGTAGAATTTGTTTGCACCTCAGCCTCTAGCTCCGGCTCACCTGCTTTGCAGGTTTTCATCCTCGACCTTGTGCCCTCAGATTGAGTACTGCTTCGCTTCGCTCGCAGCGGTCAAATTCGCTTTGTATGGTACTTTTAGAGTACTCATATGGTATTTTACGTTTTGATCAATTTTGGGAGAACCAGACTGGCTATAAGGTCGTGTAAAAATACAAAATGTGCAGAATATTAACCTACATAAATATTTTATAAAAAAATAGAAAAAGGGTTTCATCTAGTACGAATAATCTCGAAAAAAATTTACTGCCGATCAAAAAACGTGATTTCGGTTCTTGAATTTGTTTGGCTAAATAACTCTTTCGAGCAAACTATATAAAAAAACATGTGTATCAAACTTGTACCAAATCGGACTTAAAATGCTGCCAATAGAGTGCGAACACATATATACACACACTCACACACATATATATCTATATATATATACATAACATATGTATATGTTATGTATGTTATGTATATGTTATCTATATATATATATATAACATTTTTAATGACACCTCAAAATGTGTTGGGACGGTGATCGGAGCTCATTGACCACTCGGGGACGATACAACTGCTCTGATATTTTAGGTACGTTTGAAATGATGAAACTGCCCCGCTCATTAAAGAGGATCAAGAAGAGTCGCTTCGCCAGACCAGAAATGCTGAAATTGCCCCGAGGGCCTGTCCCTGCGTTATTATTTTTGTCCCTACGTCCTGTCAGTGACTGCAGTCGTCTAACAACCGCCACCAATATCAGGAATTACTAGCTGATAAACTTTAGTGTCATACAATCGGTTGTATTATTATTGGTTAGGTTAGATTAGGTTGTCAACGGCAGGAAAATATTTTTCTCCAGTCCCATAGCGACTACCTGGCCAGGGCAATTTCTGCATTCCTAGTCTTGCGAGGTGACCCTTTCTAATCCTCTTTAATGAGCGGGGCAGTTTCATCGTTTCTAAAGTACCCACAATATTTAATTGGGGCTGTTTCACTACGCCACTACTCTTGACCTTGGGT
This sequence comes from Philaenus spumarius, assembly GCA_018207615.1. Taxonomy (NCBI): domain Eukaryota; kingdom Metazoa; phylum Arthropoda; class Insecta; order Hemiptera; family Aphrophoridae; genus Philaenus; species Philaenus spumarius. The sequence continues at coordinate 967,370 of JAGFPH010000097.1, forward strand.
CTCACCTTAAGAATAACTGCAATATCTTATCTTTACTATGGAAATACTAATGCAATCTGAACAAGACAAGAAACTTGTAAAACGTAAATTGTCTTCGACTCTTTTTGAGTTGATTGATAAAGCTTAAATTGGTTCTACGTATGATAGTAGTTGATTCAAATGCCTCACCTTTTTTCATTTTCATGGTTTCGTAATTTGGAAATAACTCGTAAAACTGGCCCTTGCCTATTAAAATAACGTTTTATATAATAGAAAATAGTTTTGATTTGGTAAATTTAGTCTTTAGAAAATATCATGCGGTAGGCATGGAGGGGAACAACGGTTGAAAAACGTACCAAAAGAAACCCTGCCGTGCGCGTCACATGTTGTATTCGCTACGTTTGTTCATTACTTACAACCCACTCAACAAGCGCATTCCCTCTTTAACCATTCTTCATTATATTAATTTAATAATTCGATCAAGCAGCTCAACCGCTGACGAGAGTTGAGTGAATTTACAAAATTACGATTACCGTATATGTTTAAGTAGCTAAATAGCTGCCTTCGTTTACGAAATAAATTGGTATAAAATCTGTTTTCACCTCAGCCTCCAGCTCCGCCTCAAGCGCTGCTTTGTTCCTCTCGCAGCTAAAATACTCGAATCGCAGAGTTTTCACTTCTTATGGAATCTCCCCCTTTCTTATGTTCTACTTCGCTTCGCTCGCAGTGAACAAATTAATTTTGTATGGCATTTTCCGTTGATAGATTTAGGTTGTAGCAGACGGACTATAAGTTCTTGTAAAAACCAAAATGTGCAGAATAATATATTTATTTATTTAGATAAAACCCCAAAAACATTTAATTCTAATAAGAAAAATGTAATAAATGTGTTACTTCCGGTCAAAAAAGTTCTTCCGGTTGTTGGATATTTTGGCTAACGAAATCGTCCAAGCGACTTAGGAAACTAATGCGTGTATCAAATTTGGACCAAATCGGAAGTAAAATGCAGGCGTTAGAGTGAGAACACTAATACAATATACAATTTTTAATTACATCCCAAAACGTGTTGACTACGCTCGACCATTAGGGTCACTGCAATAGCTCATCTTTCATTTGGAAATTCGCTAATAACAATAGTTGCACAGTAAACATGTTTTCCTACAGCTGTTTAATAAAGTGCGTTTTCTACACTCACAGCCGTGCGCAAACTAAACTACATGTGTTTAGCGTCAAGTAATACCTCTTTGTTTTACTTTACCGCACGGCTGAACAGCTGGAGTGCGGTAAAATAACACTTTTGCACTCCAGCTGTTTACTTTGCACACTCCAGCTGTTTACTTTGCGCACTCCAGCTGTTTACTTTGAGTACTGTACGCTAAGTAGACAACTGGTGTAGTCCATGTTTTGAAAATATTGATTGTTACGGAACTAACCTTTGTAAAACAGATCTTTTTAAAAACTAAAACACTAATTTAAAATGTAGCTGTAGGAAAAACGTTGTGTGTATCACGAAGTTTAATTTTTTCACGCTCGATAATCTTATCAACTGTAACTATTTTACAAATAACTATTTTATAAAGTAAAAGACGAAACCAATATTCTACCAACAGGCCGTAGAACTAATAAACCGATAACAAATTATCAATATAGGTTAACGCGAAACGACTTTCCAATTACATCGTGAGAGTCTGAAATATTCTCTGGCACATCGCCACTGTCCCTGCATTGTCTCTCTTGCTTAACTCTGTGCGTTTAACTATATTCTCATTACAGCTTTCCGATATTTGCGAACAAGTGATGCAGTTTAAGCAAGAAACTGCGCCATGTTAGTCAGTTCATTTTGGAAAACATTGTTCGTAATTTTGTTATTCGTAGAAATGCACACTATTAAATCTATTTATGGTATAATATCTACAGATGATTCACCTCATCATCATCTCCTGGTTTTTATTAGGATAATAATACCAAACGGAATCTCTTTTATTTTGTCCTGCATTTCTGCAATTTCCTCTTCCATTGACTCAGCCGTATCTTTCCACCATTTCCTTCTCCTTCTGCTCTGATTTACAATGAAGGTTTTTATTTGAAAATTTATTTTTACAATCTTATATTTTGAATAAAACATCTTAACTGATTTCAGTGAAAATTTACCATAAATTATAAATTGTATCCTTAAAAATATTGTGATGAAATGATATCTTTCCGAATGCGCAAGTGTAAAGGAAGCTGCTGTACTTTATAAAAAACATTAGGGGCTCCGCCCCTGTCAGCTTCCCTCGCCAACAACCATGGAAACTCATTCCAAATCCAATGCAAACAAATTATTGTATCCTCTGATAGTTTCACTTAAATTACGATTTATTAGGACTGAGACACGTTGATCGGAGTAGGGTGGCGAAACAATATATCGTAACGAATACTTAGTAGAGCCAGGTTTGTTGTGTGAATAGCAGGATTTGTTTATATACTAGAACGATATAAAAATATCCTGAAAACTATCAATGTTGGTCGGTAAAAAAATTCAAAAACTCAAAATTTGATCTCAATAGGGGCCGTGGGGGTATCGATGGTCTATACATAATCTAAGACAGAGATCGAAATAGACACGACCACCCCCAATATTTCGAATCATGGTTTGCGTTGAAATTTCAATACATTTTAAGAGTTTTCTTACTGGTATGAACCATTTTTAGAGTTTTTTCTACAAAAATAAATTTAGGATGTTATTCTGCACATTTTGTTTTTTTAACACGACTTTATAGCTCGCTTAGTTCCCCCAAAATTGATCAAAACGTAAATTACACGCTGCATGTGTTGGCTTTTACCGTGGAGGCATCTTCTGATCCGAGGCCGACGAGCCGAGTTGGCACGCTGCTAGCGAAGCGAAGCAGTCCATAACCCGAGACCACAAGGTTGAGGTGCCAACTCGCAAAGCGAGTTTTTCCACTGCGAGTGGAACGAAGCAGCGGGTGAGTCGGAGCTGGAGGCTTAGGTAGAAATTCTACTAATATATTTCGTACTCACAGGCCTTCGTGAGTAGACCAATTTCCCAAATAGTTGGTTAAAATTCCGAAACATAAAAACTTAATTTTGGAAATTCGTTCAACTCACGTCAGCGGTTCACCTGCGTGGTCGAATTATTTGTATTTGAAATAGTGCATATAGTTTCGTATGTTTTATTTATATTAGGTTCATTATATTTGAAGTAGGGGTTCTAAACGGACTATAACCTACATATGCTATATACAGACTAAAGGCTTCATTCATGCTCGCTTCGCTCACTAACTTCCGTTGCAATGCAAACAGATTAGTGTATACTCTGATATTTTCGGAGAAATTACGACTGAGCTGAGACCTATACATGTTAGACAGATATCGAAATAGGTACGACCATTTCCAATAATTCGAACTGTGAGATGCCTTCTAATTTAGCAATTAATTTCAATTTGTTTAATATTATTATTTCAACATTGATATTTAATCAATAATCATCATTTTAAATAAATTTGTGTACTGCCAACTAAAGAAACAATATAATTTGTATTACCAGATGTGACTTACAATTATACAGTAAGCTTTTTGTTTGATTTGCCTAATCGAAAAACACTGCTAGTTGTGAACAATAATTACCTGATTCTAAATTCGCCAAATTGGTTGCTGTGGTAGTAAATGTAAATACTTTTAATAAACGTGTTTTGATTATGTATAGGCCTAACCTAAAATAATGTTGTTTCTGATCCAATTAGCAAATGATCACAATTGTTTGAATTGAATTATAATACAGTAAGAGTTATAATTAATGATGGATGTTGAAATCAATACACAATGTTTCGGGATTATGAAACAACTTCAAGTGACTAAATCTAAGGAAACTTAAACCTAGAGACAAACCACTAAGCTTATTAGAGGACATCTTGAGGTGAAACTGAGAAGTCGAAACATCACAATATGACAAACAGAAAACACAAACACCTGACGGCAAAGACGTGTTGATGGAGCGGGGTCAGAATAATTAATAATAATAAAATTCAATGTGGTAAGCAAATTAACATCAACATGAACTGTGATTTAATTACAACTAAAATCTTACCGCCCAATAGTCAAATTGCAGCGTCCAACGACGGCCGTTTAGGGCAATGCCCTTCGTCAATAATTAATTATAAAAATAAAAACACAACACATGAAACACACTGACACACGCTCGCACATTTTTTTATATACATTTAGTTAGCCCACTGTCTACTAACAGACTGCTGGTGTTACGTCTGCGTATGGTTCTTATCTACACTTGTATTTGCAATTTCCATCATTATATCAAACAACGGGTTGGCATCGAATATTTGTTTTTCATTTAGTAACGTTTCATAATCCGTTTTGAAGGCTCTGTAGTAAATCTCATACTGTTCTAAGACATTCATGAGTTTACCTTTGTTACATTTATGTAATACGGTTAAACATTATCGATGACGTTATAATTATGTTTAGTTTCTCTTATATGCTCGGAAAACATTGATTCTATTTTTTGAGGTTGTTCAGATTGTATTGCACTGAATCTCTTTTGAAACGATCGCCCTGTTTGACCAATGTATTTCATGGAGCAATCAGCACATGGTATTTGGTAAACTCCTGAGCCCTCAAGTTTATCATGTTTTTTGTGTTTAATCTTAATATGTGTGACAAACTATTTTTTGTACTATATGTGGTGATGTAACCTTGTTTTCTGAAAATGTTTCTTATTATGTTATGCAGCCTATGGTTATATGGTGTTGATATGTATTTATAGTAAGTTTTTTTCTTTGGTATTTTGGCCTTCTTCTCCTGTGTTTTTAACAATGGATTTAATGGACAAAACCTGGGAGCAATTTACATGACCTATTTTATTAATAATTCAGATATTTAGAACTAACTTAACTTTTTCTCGGAATCACAATTGACTTAAAAATTATAAGACATGAGAAAAGTGTTATAAAATACAAAGTTTAAAATATACCCAAACAACCTTTTGAATCGGGTATTATACAGAGTGATGCAAAAGTTCCCCAACCCATAACACGTATTAAAAAAAAAAAACTTTAAGTAACTTTCCAAACTTTCAGGAAGTTATATTCGACAAATTTTGAGCCTTTTAGGGGTATGAATGAATTTTACTCTTATTCGTTTATGGGGGTGAGGGTTGCAAGTAATAATGTTTGAATAGCAACCCTTACAGTCTGATACCTTATTTCAAAGCCCTTGTTGAGATGAGAAAATTGGTGTGTAGTAAACCCCTTTCCGATACCCCAATCTAAAATGGCTGAGCCAAGAATAATTTTAATTATTCTTTCATTTAAAATAATTAAATAATTGAACCATTTTTAGTTTGAAATTTATTATAAAATCCCAACCGAACCCACAAAATACTCCTCTTAGGACACTCGGAAAAATGATTTAACTTGTATTGTTTAGTTGCAAAATAGAAGCTGTATCCGAGTCTAAATTTATTTGTTATGTTTCTACCTGTATTTGTGACAAAGCATATTCGCGACGGTTTTCAGAAGCTATGTTTCACATATCACTTTTCATTTGCTCAAATGTTCCCTTTATATCCCGCAAAGAAGTACATGGATATACGATACATTTGACAGATGGTTTATGCCTGGAAAGATATATTCAAGAGTTTAAGCAACTGTCAAGACATCCCTTTGAGTAACGTCCCACGTGACAGCTAGCTTCTTACACGTTGAAACTGTTTGATCTTAAATAAAGAGTAAAGGTCAGAGAAATACGTTATATTCTTGAACATCATAACAGGTCAGCAACCTAGTCTGTATTGAAAAAGTAGTTTAACATAGTGGTTCAGCCTTTAATAGTTTATTGGTACTACTTGTTGACTTTAAATTAGTTAATTCAATTCAGAAATAATTTGACCACGCAGCTGAATCGCTGACATAAGTTGAGAGAATATAAAAAATTAAGTTTATACGATTTAGGGTTTCAACCATTTGGGAAATTGGTCTACTCACGATGGCACTGCATAGAACTGCCTAGTTTGTATTTGTTTGTGTGTATTTGTTTGCACCTAAGCCTCCAGGCGCGCTCCTTCGTTCCACTCTCAGAGGAAGCACTCGACCTTGCGGCCTCGTTTTACAGACTGCTTTGCTTCCCTCGTAGCGTACAAACTCGGCAGTCGGTATTGGATCAGAAGATCGGACCACGTTGATTTGAACCGGGTACTTTTATGGTATTTTACGATTATTACTGATTTTGGGGGAACCAAGCGAGCTATAAGTCGTGTAAAAAAATGTGCAGAATAATAGCCTAAATTTTTTTAAACAAAACTAAAAAGTTTCATTCTGGTACGAAAAATCTAAGAAAATCGTTACTTACGATCAAAAAACGTGATTCCGGTTGTCGGATATTTTTTATAACGAACTGGTCCGAGCGACTTAGACAACCAGCGTGTGTACCAAATTTTGACCAAATTAGACTTGAAATGCGGCCGTTAGAGTACGAACACATATATACATAAATATATATATATATACAATTTTTAATGTCATCACAAACCGTGTTCTGGGGACCACGATTGGTGCACTATTCTCGACCTTAGGTCTCACCATAAGGGTCACTGCAGAAATTCGCTAATGATGGTTTATTTTATAATTAGAAGGTTGTACAATTCCTTTTGACAAGCATTAAGACAATGTTGTTGTTTTGTCCGTCTGTAGGTTGGTAAACTATGTATCTTCTTACTGTAACATCTCTGGCTACATGGGTTTTCAATAGTTATTTGTGTATCTAGGGTGTAAAGTTGAGTTTGTCGCACGTGATACAAATTTGGCAAAGTTTATCGAGTGTGACAAATTAACCTTTGCTTCCGTGATAAACACAGCGTTTTCCCTATTGCTACATTTTAAATTAGTGTTTCAGATTTTTTAAAAGATCTGTTTTACAGAGATAAGTTATATAACAATCAAAATTTTCAAAACGTAGACTACATCACCTGTTTAGTTTGCGAACAGTGCACAAAGTAAACAGCTGGAGTGCGAAAAGGAAAACAAAGAGGTATAATTATTACTTAACGCTGAACACAGATTAGTTTGTGTGCTGCTGTGAGTGTTTATTAAACAGCTGTGGGAAAAATACCTTAGCATAACGCTAACAATACATGACTTAAACATAATAAGAAATATTTATCTTAAGCACACCTATACAAAATAACCAACATACACACTTACAAAATATTAAGTATTTTCTTTTCGTAGCAGATGATGACTGAAAATTAATTAATTAATTATGACAACTAAGTAAAGATTAACATCAACAATATAAATATCAACTCCTATAAAATCGAGGAATGTACGAACGTATGTAACATGTGAGTAACGTATGTGTGTGAGTAACATATAATATAACAGCTGATTTCACCCATCATCTGTAAACCCAGTGAAGATTATAGTTTGGGGTTATGTTTACAACTTCAATCATTATAATTTCTTGTTAAGTTGATTTTTTTTTAAATATGAGTTATAGAACTAATGAATGATATAACATACTTTATAATATCTGCTTTGAGTTTATAAACTATATGTAAATACAACCTTTTATCATCAATATATTTATTTATACAAATTTAAAGAAGAGATAGGCCTACCTATTCGTTTAACAGCTGATTTCACCCAGCTAATAATACTGAGTGACTGGTTTGTTGTTTATCATCTGTAATACTTAAACAAACCCATTGTAGATTATAGTTTGGGGTAATTTTTAGGTAGGCCTAGATAAGTAGGCCTTAATGTTGTTTGTAAATTGTAGATAGTTTGATTTTTAAATTGTGTATTTCTGATGAGCATCTACTTAATCAGCCTGTGTTTTTTCTAGTTAACAAATGATTGGGAGAGGGGGAGCAAAGACGTGAACATAAATACATGTTCGCAAAATTAGTGCAGTAGTTGAATTCACCACGGATTATTTCCCATCTATATTGCCAAGCCTGTTGCACGTACCGAACAAGATATTTCCAATTTTCCCCAAAGATGCTGAAGATATTCCTTCCAACTCAACTCCAATTTGGAAAAATATTGCTTTACATATAAGTACAATTTATTGACACCCAAAACGTGTTCTGGGTACCATTATCTGACCTTAGGTCTCACATAGAGTCACTTCAACAGTTCATCATTTTATAGAAATTCGCTAATAAATACTAGCACAAGAGATAGCCATCCCGTATCGCCGGCACTTTGCCAAGCTACCTGCATTGTCTGTGATAAGGGCGGTTTATCGTTTATCCCGGTGCATTTAATTCTATTCAGGATAGCTTTCCGATATCAGGGTTGAAATATGTTATCGCTGTTCTAGGGGAGTTTATTCCAGCCAAAGAGAATATAGTTGTATTTGAACTAAATACTGGGCTGTGTACTTTCTTATTAGCGATTTTCCATAGGAAAAATAAGCTATTGCAGTGACCCGTATGGTAAGACCTAAGGTCGGGAGTAGTAAATGAGCACCGATCATGGTCCCAAGAACACGTTTTGGGGTATCATTAAATTTCATATATTTATAAGTCGGCGTCGCTCGGACGAATTTGTTAGCCAAAAATTCCAACAACCGGAGCACAATTTTTGACCGGAAGTAATTATTTCTTGAGATTTTTCCTACGAGAATGATTTTTTTAGAGTTTTTTCTAAAAATATAAATGTAGGATGTTATTCTGCACATTTTGTTTTTTCTACTCGACCTTATATCGTTTGGTTTCTCCAAAATCGATCAAAACGTAAAATACCATAAAAGTATCCGGTTCAAAGCCATGTGGTGGATTCTACCGTGGGGTTTGCGTGCGAGGCACTGTGTATTGAAAATACTCCCAATATGCGAATATGCATTAAATTCTTCATGGAGGAATTTTATGGTTAAAGATAGTATTCCAATCTCAACAAATAGGTGGTTTTTGATGCAGCATGTAAATCAATAGTCACGTATGGGTCACAAGTTTGGGGTTATAGACAAAATCCTATTATAGATAATTTTTCAACGCTCTTTTTAAAGAATGTTTGGCCTACCAAATAATACCCCTAATATTGTATTATATTTAGAGACAAAGGCAAAATCTTTGAATTTAGAAACTTTAAAAATACATGTTAAATATATAATTAGGTGCCTATGCATGGCAGACAATAGATTACCAAAACAACCACTTATTCAGGTCATTAAAAGGAATATTTCTTGGGCTAAGTTCTGGTTGGAAATGGGGGATAAAATGCACTTTGATTTAGATTTTTTAAAGATAAAAAAAACAAATGGACAGGGAAATAAAATATTGAATGAATTTTTGGCTAAATTGGGAGAAAAAGCGATGAATTCATGGACAGAGCGGATTTTAAGTTCTGAAAGGTATGATGTATACAATAAACTTGAATATAATCTTGGGAAGGCAGCTTATGTTAACGACAAATACACTCGATAATTTATTAGTTTAATATTCAGAGCAAGGAGTGCCACGCTGCCTCTAAACGCTAGACCAGGCAGGAATGAAATTGAAATGATGTGCTCTTTATGCAATTCCCGGGAGGAGGAAACCATGATACATTTTATAGGAGAATGTTTAATTAGGTGGCATTCGAGAAAAATATTTTTAATGTAAGGGGGACAGATTTTTTTAATGTCCTTGATGGGGACAGATTGATAAGGATATTGAATGGGGAAAACTGGTTAATTTATAAAATATCTTGAGAAGTGCGCTTAAGTACTGGCATTTATTTATGAGTTTAATTATTAGAACGTCCTCTTTGTTCATGGTAATAAATCCAACCTGGCAGACGACCAACGGTCATGCTGTAAGTGTGTAACTTTATTTTGGTATGCGTTATTATTTTGGTTAGTTATGTTGTATTTCTTTTGATTTAATGTTTTGTCTTTTATATAGTGCAATAAACACACTTTATTATTATTATTATTATTATTATTATTATTATTATTAATGACAGAAATAGATAAATAGTTAAAAATTTAAATTTCCGTTAAAAAAATTGATTGAACAACTTTCCTATGAAAGTTCATATGTTTCCTAATGAAAGGCGCCATCTATTAACAATCTTTTTAACTAGCATGACAGCTGTTAGATTTTTTACATTCTATATGGAAGTGTAATTTATCACGCAAATCAATCAAATTAAATCAATGTAAAGCGTTAGATCTATACATTAGTTCTATAAACTGCCATTTATAAACCAACGTAAATAAATGAACGTAATTAACTGAATTAAATCAATGTAGTCAATCAGGTAAATGTAGGCCTACTCTTCATTTGCGAAATATTCACAAGGGTCAGCTAGTTATTATTATTCTTGTTACAATAAAAGTTGTACTTTCATAATTGGAAGGTGTACTTTCATCTAATACTTTGTGGAAAGCTAAATTATGTTTAAGGATGCTAAGTGTTTTTGCAGTTTATCCAACAGTTTGAACTATTTCATCCAAATCGTGAAGTTTTTGTTTTAGTTACAAAGATACATTTTAATCCCATTGTGTGAATATCTAAAAGCTATATTCCAGGGGTTAATGCAGCAGTATTAAACTCCGTGAGACAGTGCAGCGTTTTGGCAATTTGCCAGAGAATATTTCAGACGTGCGGCTATCTCTTGTGGTCTAATGGGCTGTGGATAAACGAATTAACCTATATTAAAATGTGTTTAGTACGGCCTCTATCGACCTATATTAAAGTTTATTTATAGCTTTACAGTCTAAATATATATACCTGTGTGTTTTTAAAGACAATAATGAAACGTGATTTTATTTTTAATCTGATTTCTACAAAGTCGACTTAATTGTAACAATCTTGCCACGTTTGAAGTTGGTTTTAGAAAATATAGAACGTAATACGAGCCGTGCGCACGGACAGAATATTTACTGAAGGATTTCATCTGAAAAGATACATTTCAAAAGTTGAGTAAACTGTCAGCCATCAACTTCAGGAAAACGTTTCATCTGACAGTTCACTTCTAACCTTTCCATAAAAATGTGATATCTTCTTCAAATAAGCATAGACAGTAGACTAAGCAGCTGCTGTAGACACACGGAAGCGAGGAATAGCTGCCTTCGTGTAGGGAATATATTAGTAGAATTTGTTTGCATCTCAGATTACAGAACCGTCTCACGCGCTGTTTCGTTCCGAGTGTGCACCTGATTATGGACTGCTTTACTTCGCTTACAGCAGATAATGGTTCTTTTATTGTAATTTTTGGTATTTTACGTTTTGAACAATTTTGGGTTAACCAGACGGGCTATAAAGGTCGCGTAAAAATACAAAATGTGCAGAACTATCTCTTATATTTCATTTTGTACGTAAGACAATCAAAAATTTTCATTTTTGAACCAAAAATTTCCAAAAACGTGAATACTTCCGGTAAAAAGAGTGCTTCCGGTTGTTGGATTTTTTTGATAACGAACTCGTCCGAGCCACTTGGAAGACCAACGAGAGTAAAAAATTTGAACCAAATCGGAGATAAAATGCGTTCGTTAGAGAGCGAACACATATTATAAATATACCAATATTTAACGTTTTTAATGACACCCCAAAACGTGTTCTGGAACCATGGGGCTCATTGACCACTAACGACCTTAGGTCTCACTATAAGGCTTGGCATATAGGGACGAGTTTGACTCGTATGGCACAGCGCGACTTTTTGTAACATACGTAAATGAATGGATTGGCGCATCAACGATACGCAACGCGACTCGCGACAGGCACATGGCACAGTGGTAGTGACACAGTTTCTAGCGCCATGCGTCACACTTCTCACGCGATCAGTACTCTACTGTCGCTCAAAGGTTTTGGTGTCCAGTTGGGCATTTTTCAGATGTTGGCCTAATTAGTTTACACAAGGTTTTATAATAAAATTTCATTTATTTGAATAGTAAAACTGAATTTCAATAAAATAAAAAAAGTAATGTTTGATAAAATAACTACCATAAAATAATTTTGAATAAGTATATATTTGTTCACTGATTTTTTAGCCGAATTTTCGAAGAAAATAAGAGCTATTACACTCGACCCAACTTGAAATCGGTTGGTCGGAGAAGGCTAAAATTTGGTTTCTATCCGTTTCAGACCATTTGGAGACTATACCCAAAAATCATTACTTTATATATATATATATATATGTTTTATTCCCGGATTTTTAAGGGGTAGTAAAAATGCTTCAAAATTTCTGATCTTTTGGTCAAAGGGCCTTAGTGCGATTCTTCAAAAGGTACTTTTTTTGTTTTTTAATAAAATGTGTTTTCTCATGAATTAAAAATGTGTTTTATGTTCTCTGAATTTTAATATGAAATAATTTTTAATTAAATATTTGGCGTTTGACATTAACCCTGTAAAAATTTAAAACAATATGTATTCATTAAGTCATAAACTAATACGTGAAAATATTTAAGGTATATACATACAAAGAACATAATATATATCATTCCGTGCACTTCTGTGAGTTAGTTTCGGTTCATCCGTAAGTAGTTAGTAAAAATAGCATCTGGTAATTCTTAAGTCATTTTAAATTAGGTTAGATCAAATAAACATAGTTTTATCCGTGAATCGTTCATTTTAAACCTCCTAACGAATAAAATTAAGTAAATTATGCGTGTCTTCTGGGCGGGAGTTGGGAGCAACTGCGTTGCAATATGCGATCCCCAATGCGACGCGTGTGGCGCGATCGTGTCACGCATCTGGCGTCATGTCAACTCACACGCGTCCCAATATGAGCCTAGCCCAAGGGTCACTGCAATAGCTCATGTTTCATGGGAATTTGCTGATAAGTATAGGCACTAGACTATGCAGAAGCTGTAGAAAAAAAAACAGTTCGATAGAATTCCAAGAGCTTGTAAAGCAAACGTCTAGACTTCACGTCTTCTAACAAAAATGGTAAAATCTACCTACTATTAAATTCTAATATTGTATGTGTTATTTATTGTTAATTAGGATGTAACAAAATGGTTTATTATTTTTAAATTCCTCAATTTATTAAAGGTTTATTATCTAGCTTTACAGAAAGTATAATAATCAACATTTTTATTGGGGTTGTTACTACATTTTCACCATTTAGTAGCACGCGACAAAATGCAAATATATTTTCCTTTGTCTATGTAACTTGTAAAAAATAAATGTACAATATTTCAGGTCACTAACTTCAAGGAAATTACAATTAATTATATAACAATTAATTGTTTTAGGGGTTGTTTCAACCCTTAAATCAAAATTAATTCTAGCCTATGTTACTCAGATATTTATAGTGTAGCTTTGTATTAGTACAATCATTTTTCCAATCGGTTCAGTAGTTCCAGAGATTACTTCCTAAATACAAACAAACAAACACACAAATTTTACCTCTTTATAATATTAGTATAGAAGTGGAAGTAGGAGGTTTGGTTTCTTCCATCGGTATACTGTATGGTAATGTATCTAATAATCACATGTTAGTTTAATTGGACTAAAAACGTTCAGAACCATAAAACAAATTTGTTTTACTTACAAACAATATATTGAACATAATATGAAGTGCAGTACAATGGTGTGATTGTTTCCGTTTGAAATAATGTTTTGAAATTATATTTGCCAACGGTTGTCGGAGAATGAAACAGTTATTAATTTCTAAATAAATTATAATTTAATTTCTCCAGAGAAAACGTGAACATTATTATAAACAAGCTAAACATAACAATGCGTGTTAATTTGAGGTTTTCGTGTTCGTTAATTACTCTTCAGAATATTCGCCGGGCTCACATAAATTACAAAATCTAAATATCCCTCCGGCGTTCGCTCGCTATTATTTGTATTAACTTTCAGCTAGAGAGGGAATTTTGTAGACAATTTTTGTTTAACATCGCATTGTAATCAGAGCGCTTTTGTTCATTATATAGTTGGGGTATTTTTCATAATTACTGAGCACGACGGGAGGAATGGAGGAGTATAATATTTCTTATATATAAAGCCAGCTTGTGGATTAAGACATCCGTTGTTTAAAAATCGTACGTTCGATACAGAGTGTCCAATAATTTAACTCTGCCCAAAAGTACAAGATGTACATCCAACTTTAAATGCGGGACTACATTTACTTTTTAGTATCCATTAAAAATGTGAATTTCAAATTTCAAAAATTTGCCACCATTTTCCAATATGGCCGACAACTTTTCAATTTCTTACTATAACATCCTGTATTTCATGAAGATTTCGGATTATACAATTTATTTGAAGACTTTATTGTTCTTGGTGTTTTTTTTTTACGATTAACCGTTTAAAAGTTAGAGGGGTATACAGTTTTAAAAACACCCTAACTGAGCGGATGTATTATTATATAGAAACGTTTTGAACCAATGGAATCGCTCTCAACATTAATTAGAGAAACATTTTACTTTTAAAAACCAACAAATACGGGTTTTGTAATTTTTTAAACCATCATGCAGATGTTCAATATCAGCTGTTGATTCTCATTGTTCAAATTGTTGTTTAACGAAAGCCACGTGATTATTAGGTTACAAGTTTTCATTTTAAATTAAAGTTTTTAACGTTTTTATATACAAAAATGACGGCCAACTTTCGATATTTTGTGTAACACCCTATGTTTTATGATGATTTCGGATTATATGTTAACAACCTCATTTTAATGTCTGACAAATTTGTAGTTTTGTCACTTAATTCCTCTGTATTGTGGTTTTACATTTGAATTTACATTGCTGCGAGCTTTGAGCGCAATCTTTAGGAAAACAGTTGTATTATTCAAGTTTGTATATGCTTATGGAACAGCAGAAATTGAACATCTGTATGATGGTTTAAAAAAATAAAAAAAACCGTATTTGTTAATTTTAAAAAGTTATTTGTTTGTCTAAAAAATACTTTATTAGTGTTGAGAGCGTTTCCATGGGTCCGAAACTTTTCCATATCAAAATATCATCCGCTCAGTTAGGGTGTTTTTAAAATTGTATACCCCTCTTACTTTTGCACGGTTAGTCGTATAAAAAAAACACAAAGAACTAAAAGTCTTAAAATAACTTGTAAACCCGAAATCGTTATAAAATATAGGTTTTCTAAAAGCAAATCGAAAGTTGTCTACCATATTGGAAGATGGCGGCAAATTTTTGAAATTTCAAATCCATATTTTTAATGGTCACTAAAAAGTAAGTGAAGTCCCCTCTTTTAAAGTTTGCTGTACGTATATTTTTTGAGATAAGTGTAACAGACTATTCGTTAATGTTAACGGACATAGGCTTAAACCGTGAATGTTAACACAATGTATAGTTTAATTAGTAATACCTCTGAAATGGACATTATGCTTCCTCATTTCGTAAGTTGTGTTAAAAATAGACTTTGTGCTTCCTCATTTCGTAAGTTGTGTTAAAAAGTTTACACTTCTCCCGTGTGGTTCTAAGCAAACAATTTACTTTTTTTTTTGTTTCTTGAAATATTTTACAATACAAATTTTAAACGTCCGCCGTTTTGAAAATATAGGACAAAACGTTTTGTATGTTTGTATTTGGGTAAAAGACGTCGTAAAAAATATCAATCCAAAATTTGCGTCCATTATATTTCATACGTCCAAAAATATTAAGTATTAAAAAAAAGGTGGATAGCTGGAAAACGAAGCATTTCCAAACCTATCTTTATACGAAAATTTGTATTTAATTTTACTAGTGAAACACGTCCTGAAAGTTTCTCCTTGTCTAAATGAATCTCCCTGTATAAGTGTAACGTTTTGAATAAATCAGTGTTACATTAATTAGATTGTTCCATTCATAATTGCCAACAAAACCGTTAATGGTTTCGACTGGTTTATAATAATAAAATGGATACTTTAATTCCCTTCCCTTAAGTCTATCAACTGCATGACAAGTTTTATTATATTTCCCATAAGCACTAAAAACTTGAGTAATATAACTGCTTCCCTGAAGAATGCGCTCCAAGCATGCAGTAATGTAAATTCAAATGACACGACGTTTATGGGTTTTTTACAACTTGGAATGATATTCGTGAATATGTAATTTTATTACAATTCCTTGCTTTATTGCTCGCGTGAAAGTAGGCCTTCCTGAAAATGTTTCGGTAGAGTCTAGGTCGATCCGTCCATTAATTTTCAATTCATTTTAACCTGCTGTTACGACTGACGACAGAAATCGTCAACGTATGTAATGAACAAAGTTTCCAAAGTATTATCAACTTAGCCAGTGCTAATTATCAATCGTAGACCTAGAGTTTAAATTTAGTTAAAACTTCATATATATTCTACTCAAATCTCAAACAAAATATGGAAAAATAATTCACGCCCTTTTACAATGAACTACTATTCTAAAGGAAATAGACAACACCATTCTTTATCATAACTTTGCTACATAACTATGATGTATTTATTTATTGGATATTGGTTTTTTTTACAAAAAAAATATTTGTATAAAACAAGTCATACATATTAATACATTGAAACAATACTCACAAAATACAATCGAACAACAAGTAGTTTAAATATTTCGACCACGCAGCTGAACCGCTGACGTGAGTTGAGCAAATTTCCAAAATTAAGTTTATAGGCCTATGTTTTAGGGTTTCAACCAACAATTTGGGAAATAGGTCTATTCGCGACGGTGTTGAATAACTGCAAAATGGTTCGCACGCCATTCCGTATTTTGGGTGTATTTTCAATACACAAAGCATTGCGTGCTTCGCACGCCAACCCCCTTATTGGTAGTATCTTCAATACACAATGCATTGCGTGCTTCGCATGCCATTCCGCATATTGGGAGTATCTTCAATACACAAAGCATTGCGTGCTTCGCACGCTAACGCCCGTATTGGGAATGTCTTCAATACACAACGCATTGCATGCTTCGCACGCCATTCCGCATATTGGGATTATCTTCAATACACAACGCCAACCCCACGGTAAAATCCACCACATGGCTTTGAACCGGGTACTTCTATGCTATTTTACGTTTTGATCGATTTTGGGGGAACCAAGTGAGCTATAAGGTCGCGTAAATAAACAAAATGTGCAGAATAACATCTTACATTTATATTTGTAGAAAAAACTCAAAAACAAATTTATTCTCGTAGGGCAAATCTCAAAAAATAGTTACTTCCAGTCAAAAAAACGTGCTTCCGATTTTGGATTTTTTTGGCTAACGAACTCGTCCGAGCGACGTAGACAACCAACATGTGTACCAAATTTGAACCAAATCGGACTTAAAATGCGGCCGCTAGAGTGGGAACACACTATGCATATATATATTTGATTTTTAATGACACGCTAAAACGTGTTCTGGGGACTCTGATCGGTGCTCATTTGCTACTCCCGACCTTGGGTCTTACCATTAAAGCCACTGCAATAGCTCATTTTTCCTATGGAAATTCGCTAAAAATAGAGAAAAATATACAATAATTAACATAAATGCACAAAATGTAAAAAATAATAAATCTGTAAGATTAAGTATAAGATCACATCTATCACTAAATAGTACCTTGATGCACAAACTCATCCACCGAGTAAAACGATCCAGACAATACAAAATTGTCTAAGACTGTTTTTAAAAATCCTGTTGTTTAGTGAATTTTGAATGCTTTTATGAAGGCTTATTCATGGACTTTGAATCAACTTGTGAGGGAAGTTTACTGTATAAATTTAACCTCTGCCGTCTGGCGCGATACTCACAAGCTTTGCCTGGTGCTGGAGTTGTGTATATCCATTTATATGTAGTTAAAACATTTAAAAGATTTTGAGCTCTAGATAATGGTCCATCTTTGCAAATACGCCTCAAGTGAGGCCCCTTAACATTTAAAAATTATGTAATTTTTACATTTTTAGCGGTTTATTGTTTCAGTTACAACAAAACCCAACAAAATTAAGTTATTTGTGAAAAATGCGAAAATTTTAAGTAAATTGAGAAAAACATGGGCTAGAAAGTGCGATTCTTTGTGCCCAAATGGGATATGAAACCCCTTAAAATTTGTGTTATGTACAGTTGTTAGTAATGAAAATTTAATTTATATATCTAGACATTTTACGTAAAAAAATGGCGAATTTTGAGCTACAAATTACTATCTCTCGAGCTCAAAAGACTTCTGTAACGGCTCAAATTAAAGCTCAGACTATGTGGAACAATATAGAAGCAGCAATTTTCATAAAAATTTCGATTCAACAAAAAATGGTAACAAAATGTGAGGTAATTTTTTTTTTGTAAAATACGAATAACTTTTATTTCGATATTGAAATGTACATTAAATTATTAATAAGCGGTTGAGTTTATGATTGTATGTACTATTATACCTTAAAAAACATATATAGGCTAGGTGAACATTATTTTGATTAAACAAAAATAGCTGATATCTAGGGTTTGCATTTAAATTTGGTCAAATGTAGGGCTCAAACTCTTCATTTTTAAGCCCTTAATCAAAATTCGTGGACATATTTCAACATAATATACAGTAAATACAACCTGAATTAATTCGATCACGTAACTGAACAGCTGACGTAACTTTAGCGAAATTCCAAAATGAAATGTACATGTTTTAGGGTTTCAACCAACAATTCGGGAACAAATCTACTCACGAAGGTGCTGAATAGCTGGCTGTGTGTACTGAACGTATTAGTAGAATTTGTTTGCACCGAAGCCTCCAGCTTCGACTAACGCACTGCTTCGTTCCACTCGCAGCGAAAAAAACTCCCTTTGCGAGTTTGCACCTTGATCTAGCGGCTTCGGATTTCGTACTGCTTCAGTTCACTCGCAGCTCGGATTAGAAGATGAGCATACGGTAAAATCCCCCACGTTGATTTGAAACTGATACTTTTCTTGTATTTTAAGTTTTGAACGATTTTGGGGGGAACCAAGCGAGCTATAATGTCTCGTAAAAGAGCAAAATGTTCAAAATAATATCTTACACTTAATTTTCTTAGATAGAACCCTAAAAAAACATTCATTCAAATATGAAAATTGTAAAAAAAAATATTTCCAGTCAAAAAACGTATTATTCCGGTTGTTGGATTTTTTTCTGCTAACGAACTCGTCCGAGTGACTTAAGACATTCAACGTGAGTACCAAATTTAAACATATCGGACTTTAAATGTGCAGTTAGAGTGTAATCACATGTTTAGAAATATAGGGGTGCTGAAAAGTCTGGAGACGGTTTAATATTTCGTATATAAGGAAATTTGAAGATAGATGTGATTGAGGAACGTACTCTATGTAAAAATACTATTTCATTAAGATAAAAAAAATGTATCCGCCATCTTGGATCCGCCATGTGAATTTAACTTTGTTTTTTTTTTAAATTCGAAGGTGGTATTAAATACATAATTTCTATGTAGAATTTCAAAAGAAAACCAACGGTGGCATTTGTACATCCATATATATCTTTAACTAAATAAAAATGGTGGCCAAAAAACCAACGAAATCGTGTTATTTCGTTATTATTATTCTCTTTGGATTTATAATTAAATAAGCTTTCAAACGATATACCACACAACGATGTCTGGGAGTAATTAAAATTTTTGAGTTACAAACATTTTGATTTTTTCAAAATTGATTTCGAATGGTTCAAAGAAAATACTCCCCACATATATAATTTTAATAACACCCAAAACGTGTTCTGGGGACCATGATCTCGGTGCTTACTTATTACTCCTGATCTTAGTTCTTACCATAATGGTCACTGAAATAGCTCATCTTTCCTATAGAAATTCGCTAATAATCGCAAAAAACCGTTAACCAAACGTACACATTTGATAACTTTTTAATTTTTAAGGGTGTTACCCCATTTTTGGCGCAGGTACCAACAAAAATTACTGTTTGGAGGATTTTTTCTAAAAACTATAATTTGGGTAGAACACAATAGAAGTGTTTACGAACGTTAACATTGGTCATCGTATAGCATTCTTTACTCGCACAAGCTGAACAAAATGACTTCTTATTTGTACAATATGTCGCAACAATGGTTTTCTCAAGTCTACTGCTCATGCGCATTAACCCTGTGGGAACTTGTAGGTTTGCCACTTGAGGAAGTTCAACATTAAATATCCCTCAACCCAAGGGAATAGATGAAAAGTTATGAGTGCAAGAAGTACAGTTGAGATTTTCTTGAAAATATTTTCACCGGAACGCCTTACAAAGTTTGCGCGCCATTTAGATATTCGCGAATATTTTACCCGCCCCATTTGACTTTATGATGAAGCCAAACATTAAACTCGGCAGGAAATACTGTAACGCAGATAAAAATAAGTCCCGCGGACAGTAAGGGTCGTAAAACGGCGCAAACATCGTGTTATCTGAATGCACAATACAGTTAGGTTTATGGCCCTCTAGGAGGACATCG
>JAGFPH010000097.1:1002668-1033358 GCA_018207615.1 Philaenus spumarius
TGTCGGAAAAAGCGTGACGGTAAAATCCGATTCACCGCCCGCAATTTGTAGACGAGGTGCCTATATAAGTTTACACTTCAATAATTTGTTTAAAATGTTGATTATTTAAATATTAATGGTGAAATTACAATTCACTTAGCATAGTAATTCTAATTATTGGGCTTGGTCGTGTCTGTTTAGATCTCTGTCTTACATTAGCTATGAATAAGTCACCGCTCAATCGTCATTTCTGTGAAACTATCAGAGCACACAATGTCGACATGGTTTGCTGCCGGGGTTGATGGGCGAACCTAGTACATTATAATAAACCTAGGTGATATTGCCCACTAAGCTTACTGCTGCGTTCACTCACGTATTGCATGTTTTTTCTTAAAAAGGTATATTATTTATCATAGCCTAAACTATAGCGGTAAATAATATTATATATATAAATCAAATAATTACGTTTATGGCGAAACAGGAGTTAAAATAAATAGAAGGACTTAGGCCTGCAATTCTAAATGAAACAATAACCTGAAAATTAAATATATAAATAACCGTTTGAAATTATTGAGTCAGCCGTTAATGGAAATATTAGTATAACAGGTGATTATAGTTCCAGCACATTAAATAAAGCAATACATGTCCAACATTAATAAATAAATTTACACACGACACACTTCGAGCATGCTGGCCAGCCGGTTGTATGCAACTAACCCCTCCTGCGAACAACCGGCTGGCCAGCATGCTCGAAATGTAAGTTGCGTACAACCGGCTGGCCAGCATGCTCAAAGCGTGTCGTGTGTTAATAAAATTGATTTATTAGTGTTGGACATGTATTGTTTCATTTAATGTTAGGTGTGCTTTTTGTTATTTGTGTTTCGTGTTTCTTGTGACTTGAAAATGGAAGCGTAGTGTAGTCTTCCGAAACCGGTCGTCGCTGAAAAAAAGGATACAGAACAGTTGAAGGTACCTAAGGTATGTAACCTAGTTTACGAAGAGTTCAGTCACGCAATTGAACCCGTGACGTGAGTTGAGCGAACTACCAGAATTAAGTTTATATGTTTTATGGTTTCAACCAAATATTTGGGAAATTGGTCTACTCACGAAGTCTTGCGAGTTCGAAATATTTAACAAATTATCCATACTAATATTATAAAGAGGTAAAATTTGCTTGTTTTTATGTAAAGGGTAATCTCTGGAAGCACTGTACCGATTGGAAAAATAATTTACCAATAAATAAAAGCTACATTATCCCTGAGTAACATATCCTACAAGCCTATAACTCATTTTGATAAATATAGTTTTTATTTCAATATTTGTAAATTTAGTCGGAAAAAATCGTAGATTAGGCCTAGACTGATGAACCCACACATGTATTTACATTTATTGAATAGAATAACAGAAAGAACAACTGTTTGCTCCAATATTTCCATTAGCAGGTGATTTCAAACTTTGAAGCAATTATTTGTATTTCTAACTTTTAGATTAGGTTTTTATTAAAATTTAGACCTGAGCCTTGCTGGTTCTGTTAAGTTTTATTATAACTGCTATTATAAAATATACAAAATAATTTGATTTGAACATCTATTATTATTTACCATCTTAGCTTTGGGGTTATTATTAATTCTACACCTTTATTATAAAGAAAAGATAACATGATTATGTTTATAGAAGATTCTAACGGAATTGGCGTGCGAAGCAGGCAAGGGTTTCCCCCTCGTTTCTTCGTATATTTCATGTCTTAAGCTACGAATTTGTATAATTAGATTCACTTGTTTTAAAGTTACTTATATATTTCACACAACTGCAGTATTTTTAAACATCCCACGATTTGGGATTTTGTAAAAAGATTCTCCGTAAAAACGAAAAACTGTCCGTTGATCAGATTTGGCCATGTCTTTCAAAAAATCTGTCTGCATCTCTGACAAGTTTTAGTTTTGTAATAGCACAAATGTCTTATTCCTTCAGATCTGTACAGGACATGACTCAAGGGTCACGTATATACGTACTGCGGGTAATGGAGCAAACGTGATGTCCTGACTCAAGACTGCAGATACAAAGCCCGGGGGGGAGGGGAGTCAGAACTACAAAGCCTATATCCTTCCTCCTTAATTATATCTAACTTGGAATGTAGTACTTTAAATCAAATTAAATTAAAGAAGTTACTTTGTTATTATCGAATTTCCGTGAGATATTGCACTACTCCCTACACTTATTATGAGACCTAAGGTCGGGGGAGTGGTCAACCACCACTGATCATGTTTTTTGGTGTCATTAAAAATGTTATATAGTTCTCGGGCAGCGTCTGATACGAGTCCGAAGGCGGGATGCAAACTCATGAAGCAAAGCATTCCATAATCTGAGGAAGAAACGAAAATAATTTCAGGACGTGTTCTACTAGTGGAAATAAAGAAAAATGTTCATATAAACGTATGTTCGGAAATGCTTAGTTTGTCAGCTATCCAACAATTTTTTACAATAAACTTTGGATGTAGGTAATATATTGAAAGCAAATTTTGGAAACATATACATTTTTGAATATTATGGACAACTTTGAAGTTAGGGCAAAAGGGCTTAAGTCAGAAATTGTTAACGATACAGGAGAAACACTCAAAGTTTTACAAACCCATTGCAGTATATTATTATACGCGAGTAGAGAAGGGGCGAGGTAGGCATTGTGGTAGCACGTAACTCAAGTGCTGTTTTGTTCTTAGTTAATCTTATTACAAGGCATAGCCGAGTGGATAGCGTGGAATCTTCCTGTTTATAAGACACCGGGTTCGAATCTCGGCTAGACCAGGTAACTTTTCATATAAGTGGTTTGAGGGTAGGAGGGCGGAAGTAAAGCAAACGGTGGTTGGCTCGCTTACATGCTGACGATATTTTGCATAATTTTTATAAGATATTTATTTGTATATATTTATTTAAAAACCCACAAAAATTTGTTTTTTATGTACCATTATCTTTAATTTAACTATTATTCTTCATCCGATTGTTTTAAAAGTTAAATCATCCGATAGGGAACTAAAAGGGCTACAAAAAAAGTACCTTGATATTTTTTGTTAAAATGTACGGTTTTTGAGTAATTTAGGTTCGACATTTTCAAACAGCCGCTATTTTAAAGCGCATAATTGGATATAATTGCTTATTTTTCTTAAGATAGATCGTTCTTAGGTTAAACTTCATGCCAAGTTTGAACTCAATCGTTTACAGTCAGTAGATATTAATTATTTAGTTAAAGAAACAAAATGGTGGATATTTGGAAAATGAAGCGTTTTTTGAAAAAATATTATTTTTGGTTTTCTATTTATTTTGACCCATAGAGCCATTTACCGAAGTTTTTAACACTAACTTTGTTACACCCTGTATATATACCTATATAAAATATAAACAAACAGCTTTGTAATTACTGACTGACTGTCATAGAATCAACCTAGAGCAAAAACTAATTAAGATACAAATAGGAAAATTTAAAGGTATATTCTTATGGGGCCATAGACGCACAATAAGAAAGGATATGGCAAAATTTTATTTTAAAGAGTAAAAATAGTGAAAATTCGGAGTTCATCCCAATAGCAGATAATACTGGTGATTCGGATCAATAGCTTTGCAACACATGTTTGTTGAATGCATTTACATTCATTACATCTTAGCAAATTTAGCCTACAATCGGTTTGTATCAATACCAATACTTTTCACAACCAACAGCTTTTTAGGTTAGGTTTACAAAATAAAAGCAAACACAAACAAATATCTACGAACGATGCTTACTCTATTATAATTCAATGCAAACACCCGTTGTTACATATTATAGATAAAACAGCTGGTTTTTATCAAAAGCTAAACACAATTTTAGGTTAGCTCTGTACCGAACCAAAACACGTTTTTTCAATACAGTTACATTTTTGTTACCTTAGCAACTAATTTGTACAGTTTTTCATCGGGTAATTATTCTTCACAACGAACAGACTTATTAGGTTAGGCTAACAAAATATCTACCTAAAAGACTTTCTGAAGTATAATTTAAACATCTGTCGTTACATATTATTACAAAAAAACGGCGGATTTGGTTCGAAAGCTTAACAAAATTTTAGGTTAGGGCTATATTGAACCAAAACAGGTTTCTTGGAAGCATTTACATTTATTACCAATAGCAACCAACTTGGCAAATTTAGATTAAGGTAATTATTTTTCACAACGAGCAGTTTTTTTAGGTTTTGTAATAGCAAACACAAAAGACAAAAGGCCCTTATGGTAAGACCCAAGGTCGGGAGTAGAAAATGAAAACCGATCATGGTCCCCAGAACACGTTTTGGGGTGTCATTAAAAATCACATTTATATATGGATATATATATATGTACCGATTTGGTTCAAATTTTGTACACATGTTGGTTGTCTACGTCGTTTGGACGAGTTCCTTAGCCAGAAAATCCAACAATCAGAAGCACGTTTTGTGACCGGAAGTAACTATTTTTCCTACGAGAATGAATTTGTTTTTGAGTTTTTCTAAAAATATAAATTTAGGATGTTATTCTGCACATTTTGTCTTTTTACGAGACCTTATAGCTCGCTTGGTTCCCCCAAAATCGATCAAAACGTAAAATAGAACGTAACCATAGAAGTACCCGGTTCAAAGCCATGTGGGGATGCCGTGCGAAGCACGCAATACATTGTGTATGGAAGATACTCCCAATACGGGGGTTGGCGTGCGAAGCGCGCAATGCATTGTGTATTGAAGAATGCAATAACCGTTGTGAATAGACGTATTTCCCAAATTGTTGGTTGAAACCCTAAAACATAGGCTTATAAACCTTATTTTGGAAATTTGCTCAACTCACGTCTGCGGTTCAGCTGCGTTCATTAATTATTCACTATGTATATTTGACCAGTTTGAAATACTACTTTACCGTATCACATTTTGGTCATATTTTATAACTTGAAAATTGCTCCTCTTCTATATGAAAATAAAAAACCTCTGAAGTAATCAATCCTCATTCCTTTGAAAACATCATAGTATACAATAAATAAATATAGTAGAAGTGTTATGCCGTATCACAGACGTTAATGTTGTATATATATACTTGCAGTGTGGATCCATTATTACTTTAATTTATTATGATTTATAAATGTGACCTTTTATATTTAAATCAAATAAACTCAACGATTATTTAACAAAAGATTCTATGTCGACAATTAACTAAAGAACTATTTGTAAATTTTTATTAAAACTGTGGTGATGTGTGTATTTCGTCATGAAGGAAAATGAAAACTGATTTGATTGCAAAGTAACGTAATTATCAATATTTCAACACAAAAAGGCTGCCTTGTCAGAAACAATACACAAACTAATGCAATCAAAATGCAAAATCGCACTCATCACTAATTGTTTTCCAAACAACTAATTAGATTTGCGGACCCGCGTTTTATCCAATTACAATCTCTAATTACACTCCCGGACTTATTCATTGAAATCTCTGAGAATGGCGTCATCAAACGTTATTTTCGGTACAATTGTCGTTTGGTTAGAATCGTGGGCAAAATAAAGACGAGCCTGCATTTTTTGTTGTATAGTAATCGTTATATTTTGTCATGTACGTATTTTATAAATTTGTTAGAATCACAGATGTATGCGCACGTACATTAAAGTAAAAATAATTCGTTCAAGCAGCTAAACCACTAACGAGAGTTGAACGAATTTCCAAAGTTAAGTTACTGCGTTTTATGGTGTCAACCAACTATTTGGTCTACTCATGAAGGCGGTGAGTAGCTGTATTAGTAGAATCAATTTGTACCTCAGGCTGCCCTCGCAATGCTTCGTTTCGATCGCAGAGGCTTCGGATTATGGACTGCTTCGCTTCGCTCGCAGCGGACAAACTCACTTCGCTGGTTTACATCCCTGCCATTGGCATCATATCAGAAGCTGCACCCACTTAGATTTGAACCTGGTACATTTAAGGTATTTTAAATTTTGATCAATTTTTGAGGAGATAGACGGACTATAAGGGCGTGTAAAAAAACAAAATTTGCAGAATACCTAATATTATTATTTTTTTTTTTTTTGACAAAAACCTAAAACGTTTCATTCTAGCACGAAAAATCTCAAAATATTTTACTTACGGTCAAAAATCGTGCTTCCGAATGTCGATTTTTTTTTATAATGAACTCGTTCAAACGACTTAAAAAAATAACGTGTATAAAAAATATTGACCAAATCGGGCATTAAATGTAGCAGGAGTGCGAACAAATATATAACATTTTTAACCCTGGAATAGTATGATCCATTGTAGTGGTATGATATCGTAGTTTTTACGATTTTGAAATTAAAGTGGTTTAACAAGATAAAATTTAATAAAAATCATAAATTTACTAATTATTATTTTAATACAATGTTTAAAGATAAAGGTTTAGTAAAATACAAAATAAAATTTTGTCTTGCAACAAGAAGAAAAAACCGTCCGCGGTTGACTACACTAAATATGAAACTCAAACTGTAAACAAAACAAAAATATATATTACTAAATTGAATTTTAATCATCTATTGTTTTATTTTGTTTTTAATAGCAAAAGGTTGAGGAAAAATATATATTTTTTTGTTTTAGCTCAAAACGTTTCTTACTTGTAAAGATTTGCTGTCGTGAAATTGGACCTCAGGTACAATTTTGGCAAATTTCTGCCCGGTGCTCCAGGGAAAAATCGTTGACACAGGTATTGCAATAGTTTATAGTCATTCTGCACTTTTCGGATTGTCAAACCTTGCAAGCTGGTCTTTTTTTCTCAATTTGGGGAAGAGCTGGAACTGAAATCTTGTCTCGGCTACCATATTATAAAAGTTACACCAATGGTATGATCTCGTAATTATTACTCCTTGAAGACAATATGGCGATAACGGTACCTGCTACAACGACGATTACATAAGAACTGACCTTGGCCGAAGGGGGGGAAGAGGACATTGTGAAAGCCAGAACAGCCCACGCGGAAATATGTTTGGTACAATCAAAAACATAATGTGTGCGGTAAAAATTACTACGTCATAACATTCCAGGGTTAACGATACCCTATACGTGTTCTGGGAACCATTATCTGTGCTAATTGATCACTTCGGACCCTAGGCCTCACAATGAGAGTCACTTTAATAGCTCGTCTTTCCTACAGAAATTCGCTAATAAAAATTTAGCGAACAACCTAAAAGCTACTTATTTGACCATGCTTTTTATTTAAATATGTTAGGGAAGTGTTTTAGAACCTGAATGAAAAACAAAAAAAACTATTTTTATGCCAGTTTTAACAGATGGATAAAACTAAACTTGAACATAAAATCTAACAATTAAAATGTTTACTAACTCAACAAAAATCACGCCATCTTCAGTGATGAACGAGCTACAATAATCAACTAACCTAACAGTGTGCCAAAGCAAAACCGTATTTATATAAAACTAGACCTACGTCGAATAAACTGAAGGGGCGTGCCATAAACTAAAAGGGCGTGGATTAAACTAAAGAGGCATGGCTTAGATCTAAGTTACAATAGTAAGGCGATGACAGTTGCCTAGCCTAACACTAACCATATAATTTAAACAATATTACTAAACTAATACCAATATCTATTAAAATACTGTTTGTATTACATTAAAGACAAATTTTGTATATGACCATCCTCATTACTTACAACTGTGTTATGGTATTTGTTAAATAAGTTTCCCAAGCATATAATGCGGGTTTGGTTACATTTTTCAATATTTTAGATTTTCTTTTTTTAAATTATAGTTTCGTTATTCCAGCTCGTGCATCACTGAAGATGGTGGCACTGTCGTTGAAACGCGTTTGAGTTAGTAAACGTTTTAGTTGTGAGATTTGTCGAGTTTTATTTTATAAAGTAAATCGTCTCACAAGTATAATAGCTCATTAGTTATTTATTTTAATTTTAATAGACTATTGTGTTGCGAGATATGAAAAGACAAATATCTAGAAAATATCACCTCCTTTTAATTTAAAAAACACTTATACACATTTAAATAAAATTGAAGGGTCTGTCTGTAATTCAAAAATAAATATTTTTATAAGCTCATTTTTTTTTACGTTACCAAAACCTAAACGTTCATTTTAAATTTGTTGTCTGTCTGTTTGTCCAGGTTAAGTTTCGGAATGGATGAACCAATTTTGACAAAACTTTCATTCGCACGAAGAAGACTATTTAGAGATTAATTTATTAAATTTTTATCCCGAAAGTTTTTAGATTAGGGTTGCGATTTAAAACTTAAAAAATATAAAAATTGTGAAATCAATTTGGAGGTTTGCTATATCAAAACATCTGATTCAAATCTAAAGCTTAGCATCATATGTTTGTTGAATCCATTTACATTCATTACCATAGCAACCAACTTAGCAAATTTAGAATCATGACATGGACTACGGTATACCATTGTTTATAGGCAATCATGTTTATGTTGTTTTTATTTTTCAGATTTCAACTTTAAATGAAACAAAATAAAAGTAATGATCAATTTTTGACTGAACCAATAGATCCATGGGAGTTTTCACTTCTGAACTCAAGCAACACAGGTTTCTTGAAAATCTTCGAGAAATACTTACTTTATTATAATTTTAATATCTTTGGCTAAATATTAAACCTAAACAGTTAAATTGTATTAAAACTTTACCGACACAATTTTAGGTAAGGCTTAACTGAACCAACACGCATTTCTTTAATGCATTTTATTACCAGCAACCAAGTTAGCAAATTCAGACTTAAAAAACGAGAAAGCGATATGTACATTTTATAGGTATCACCAAGTACACTAATTTAACACAACTTACAAAATTTGGAAACGCAATGTCCATTTTATCGGTAGCGTGCCGTGACTAAATCCATAAAGCTATTGAGATTAAGCCTTTGAATTTATTACTGCCTATTTTATATCGTAGATTTCTTCTTCTTTTACGATTACCTGTTACATTAAACTTCTGGTTTATATTAGTACGTGTGTAAAACAATGAAGAAGAAGAAGTCATCGACGAAATCAAAAAAGCACTGCGTCTTACTTTAAGATACGTATCTCAAGTTCGTATTTTTTTTATCCGAAAAATGTTTGGTACACCTAAAGAAGTTTCCACTTTAAATGTGTGTATTGCTAATGACAAAATCTTCAACTGATATGAACCGTTTTGTAGGTTAAATAGGACGACTATCGATTGTTCATTAACTCGACCACTTTGCCCAGGTATTTGATATATTACTTTAGAAACAGTTGACGCCGAACTTGCAAATGAATTGGACCTTTGAGATAGAATGCGTTGGCATCGTTCCAGAATATCTTCATTGTTTCACATCTCTACCTCAGTACTTCTATTTCCCCGGGGTCTGGCGAGTCTGTGATGACACTGTGTTATCAGACCTTAGTAATTAACTATTGCGTAAGTCTGCCTACTGCTTACACTGTGCGAGTGTGATAACAGATAGTTCGATATAAAATCAGTTATATTTATGCTAAACCCTCTTGACTCAGATATATTTGACGTGCAGATAGATGTTTAAATTGTAGTTCATTCTTGCCCATGCATAAAATAAATCGCAGCTAAAACCCTGACGTGAGTTGAGCGAATTTCCAAAATTAAGTTTACATGATTTAGGGTTTAGCTGAATAGGGCAGCTGAAATAGCTGAATAGCTGCCTTTGTCGTACACAAATATATTAGTTGAATTTATTTGCACCTAAGCCTTCACCTTTGACTGACGCGCAGCTTCGTTCACTCGCAGCTGACAAACTGCACCTCGGAATTATTACCTCGAGTTATGGAAAGCTTCGCTTTGCTCGCAGCGTACAAACTCGGCCGTCGGTCTCGGATCAGAAGATACCCACACGGTAAAATTCCCTACGTGGATTTCAACTGGGGACTTTTATAGTTTTTTACGTTTTTATCGATTTTATGGAACTAAGCGAGCTATATACGGTCGTGTAAAAAAGCAAAATGTGCAGCATAATATTCCACATTATTGTTTTTAGATATATATATTCGCACTTTAACGGCCGCAGTTTACGTCCGATTTGATCGAAATGTAGTTCACACGTTGGTTTTATAAGTCCCTTGGTCGAGTTCGTTAGCCAAAATAATCTAACAACCTGAAGTAAAATTCCACTTTTTTTACATGAAGTAAATTTTTTTTTTTAGATTTTTAAAACTAGAATGAATTTTTTTTTAACGAAATAAATATAGGAAATTATTTTGCATATTTGATTTTTACACAACCTTATAACCCCTAAAATCGATCAAATCGTAAAATACCATAAAATTACCCGGTTGAAATCTACGAGGGGGATTTTACAGTCAGGCCATCTTCACGAAGCTAGTTTGTCCAATGCGAGTGAAGCGAAGCAGTCCACATCCCGAAGCCAAAATGTCGAGGTGCAAACTCGAAAAGATAATTTTCTTTTAATCCTATCTCAATAGATATTCAATTAAACTGCTTAAAGAGAAGAAATTAAATGTACAGTATTATGTATCATATAAAAGAGCAAAAAGGTAAATAATTAAATTACAAAAAGTACAAACTTTACTTCGTTCAAATCTATCCTAATTAACTAAGAGCTCTTGCTAAAGGTACTTCATATCATTTAGCTTAGCAATAACTGTAAAACATAATTTTAATTAGATACAATTTAAAAACATTAATTGATTTCTTGCACTTGGAAAACATTAATATTCTAAATACAAATCCATCCCTATTTTATATTGTCGCAGGAAAATATTTTTCACCGTCAGTTATTAGGTTGACCTATTGCAGTTACTTTTATGGTTAGATATAAGGTCGGGATTGGTCAATGAGCACCGATCGTGGTCCCCAGAAAACGTTTCGGAGATTATACATACAAATGGTGTATGCATATAGTTCTTCGCACTCTAACGGCCGCATTTTAAGTCCGATTCTGTACAAATTTGGTACTCATGTTAATTTTATAAGTCACTTGGGCAAGTTCTTCAGACAAAATCTTAATAACCGGAAGCACGTCTTTAGACGGGAAGTAAAAGCATATTGAGATTTTTCGTAATAGAATGAAATTGTTTGTGCTTTTATCTAAACAAATAAATAGAGGATATTATTCTGTACATTTTATTACACGACCCTGGTCTGGCTGGATTTTTATAGCCCACATGGTTCTCCCAAAATCGATAAAATACCTTAAAAGTAACCGGTTAAAATAAACCTGAGAGATATTACCGTGGGGAGCCATCTTCTTATCTTAGGCCGACGGCCGCAATGCAAAGGCCGCCTTCACACGAAGCCCCTTAGCAGCGCTTCTCGGTGGTTGGTTATCCCTTCACACGTAGCCACTTAGTAGCGCTTCTCAGTAGCCGGCGTTGTGGCGCTGCTACGGCCGTAGTAGCGCTTCCACGCCCGTTGTGTCGCTTCTCGTTGCTATGCTAATTTCAATGTGTGCATTACGGTACTAGAAAATAGGTAACTATCACATTCCCGACTGGCGACTATCAGTCGTTAGGTAGAAATAAATTCGCCAAATATAGTAACTTTATAGCTTTTTCACAGAAAAAAGTCCAAAGAATTCATATATGCAACTAAAAAATTGATTGATGTAAAATTTAAAAAGTTATTAGGCCAGGAAGCAAAATAATGTTAAGTAGGGTAACGGAAAAAATTTAAAACTTTAGGCCAACATAAAAATTAGTCCAAATTTTTTGTATTTTTTTCAAAATAGCAAACATACAAATTTTTTAATTTAGTTCTAAATTTAGGTATATAAAAATATATGTCAATTTCAAAACTGTTGTTTAGTAAACACCAGTTTTTATATTCCTACTACAAAACAGCTAACAAAAATACAGATCTCTTTTGAAACACTAATAGGAATATTTTTATATGCTTTACCCAAAAATAAAATTTTATAATACAAAATTGTAGAGACTAAATTATAAAATTAATTGAACTGTATACTTAAAAATTTTAAAATAACCTTATTTTATAAATGTATTTAAATTTGTTTCACTAAATTAATACAAATTACGCTAAACTCTCTCTTATGTGTACTACACATATCCAGACCCTGTGGCGTGGGAAGAATTTCTGTGAAATGTTAATATTTCACGGAGAGACCTAAATAGCCTACGAAGGGTAAATCAGATTTACCTTACATCAAATGAAAGTATAGAATGTTCTCTTCAAATCGTAATATGAATAAGTAGTTGTTTTTTATTTACCAATAGCTTTTTTCTCTGCCTCAGTCATTTCACTAAAATTTGGAACAAATTTCACAATAATTACAGCTTCCCAGGCATTCCGTTTAGCAATCTTATTGCTGTAATCTAAATGTTTAAGGTCCCATATAGCAGGAAAATTCTCCACTTCATTTATAAAATCTTCAATGTTAATTTTTTCCGTTATGTCACTCTTAGACGCCATTTCTTCAATAAATTAAACTTTCGCACGTCTGCAAGTTTCAACTGCTCAATCAAGACTGATTAATATTGTGTTAACGCCGGCCAGCAGCGCTTCGACGCGCTACCGGTGGCGCGTAGCAGCGCTGCTACGCGCCACGCATCGCTTCTCTTCCGAGCGACTAAAAAAGTGGCGACGTGTGAAACCTACCATTTAAAACTATGTTTCGACAGCAGCAGCGCTACTTTTAATCGCCGAGATCGCGGCGAAGGCAAATTCCGTAACAATCAGTCGCGCTTCTAATTTAGTGGCTGTGGCGGTGTGAGCTTCCATTTATTTCTAGCTTTAGCCGACGGAAGCGCTTCTTAGTGGCGCTGCTAAGTGGCTTCGTGTGAAGGAGCCCAAACTCGCAAAACAACTCTGTGCTCTGTTAGTGTGGTCCATAATCTGAGTCCGCAAGATAAAGGAGTTGTTTACGTTGCGAGCGGAACAAAGCAAAGTGTAAGCTGGGACTTGAGGCGGAGGTGCAAACAAATTCTACTAATATGTTTCGTACATGCAGGCAGATGTTCAGCGCATTCGTGAGTAGACAAGTTTCTCAAATAATTTTATAATAATAATAATGAAATCCTAAAATATATAAACATAATTTTGGAAATTCGCACAACTCACGTCAGCTGTGTGATCGAATTATTTAATGTTATAAGTTTGTTTTTTTAAAGATATTTGTGCCTTTTCCACTGTTATTTTGTTTATGACTTTATCAATCAAAACACAGTTGAAAAAAAAACACAATTTGTCTAAATTTACAATAATGACTAAAATGTGTTTTTTTTAATGACCTTGAAACCAAAATAAAATCTTACCTAAATAAAATCGTCCGGAAAGCTTCAATTTATTTCTGATACCTGAAACATACAAAAGTATTTTTTATTTTAAATATTGTCAAATGAAACAAACAATAGTTTGAGATTATGTTGAAGAAGCTGATTAATCCTATGTTACCGTGGCCAGATTAAATAATTCGAAGTAAATCAAGGTCTGACAGCCGTTAGCAAAGTCGTAGTTTCTGTCGTCAGAAACCTAACCTAAAAATCCGTTGGTTGTGAAAAATAAATAACTAGTTCTAAGTTTGATAAGTTGGTTGCGAATGTAACAAATGTGCGTTATTTCAGGATCACTATTGTGTTGCTAGAATTATCCACATCTAGAATTGTGTTGCTAAGCTTTAATTCGAATCAGCTGTTTTATCTATTATTGGACTTGGGAGTGAACCCAGGGATTTTGAACATTTACAACCCTTCAAATCAATATTTTGCAAAATTCAATCTTAGTGCACTTCTACATGTTGTATAAAGCTACCCTGAAACTTCTAAGGCTCTATCTATCACAGTTTGTTGTGGATGTACGTTGACTATGGATCATTCAGTCAGGAGTTCTTCTTGTATATACAGTATGAATTACGTGCCTATACAATGTTGTCAATTGAAATTATTTAGTTTTTAGTTTGAAATAGTTGATACACACTTTGAGAAGAGTTGACTGCTATTATTTAGCAGTTAAAAGCGATAGATTTTGTAATTATATGGATTGATACAACATGTCTCCCAAAAATTCTATTAAACTGTACTATGTTACTCAGCAGGTCAAAACTAGCAAATAATACTACAGTACCAGGTGACCTAGCGCTCATTTAACTTGTTATATATCTTATGTACTGACATGCATACGAAATGTGTAACATTATGTTTTAAGTATGTTGTTCATGTTGTGGTATGAGAGCCCTCGCCTTCGCTTTCAGCTGTGAAAGATTAAACGAGGACTTTCTCTATGTATATACAAAAATTAAAATAAATGATTAAATTTATATGATTTCAAATTAAATTGTGAAAGCAAGCTTAAATATAGTAGCAATTATCGCAGGATCAACCATAACCTCAAAGCTATGCTTTAGAAATGAGCCAGGCCTATATTACAATTGACTATTTCACTATCAATTTCGGCTAAGTTTTACTTTTTTCTGAAAAATTAAATTGTCAAATCAAACCTAAATATATTAACAACGATATTATTTAGCAAAATGTTCTATTGATATATCGTTTTATATTTATATTATATATTCCGTAGATTACCCCTGTATTTAATAAATAAGCAATAAAGAAACATTCAAACCGTCTTGTTACGTTGATATCTTATATATTATTATTTTCTCAAAGGTATTTTTTTGTCGCAAAGAAATATCGTCCTTAATTATTCATCAATCGAAATTCATTATTAAAGCATCATTTTAAAGCTTATGTTCCCCGCTATTTACGAAAAATAGACAAACAGCTTAAAATTCATATTTTCGTTACAAAAATTGATTAAAAAACTTTTATATTATACGTCATATGGTTCCTAATGAAAGGCGCCATCTATTAACAATCTGTTTAACTAACACAACAGCGGTTAGTTAGATTGTTTACATTATATATGCAAGTGTAATCTATCACGCAAATCAATCAAATTAAATCAACGTAAAGCGTTGTACATTTTTATAAACTGTTATTTATAAACCAACGTAATTAAATAAACATAATTAACTGAATTAAAAAAAAACGTATTAAATCAGTTAAGTATAGTCCTACTCCTAACTTGTGAAATATTCGTACGGGTCAGTTAGTTATTATATAACTTACATTGAAATAATTTGTACAGTTTGTGTTAAACTACATTAAAACAGACGAGCAAGTATAGTGGGAAACTCCAAGTGAGTGCTCAATGAAATGGAGCAATTTCTTGTATTAATTAATTTTAGGAACCCGGTCAAAAGTCCCATGTTAAGTGGAAACTTCTTTTTAGCTTTCTTAGCTACAGATCTAGTTTATTTTGTTTATTTCTTCTTCTCTTATAGGCTAAACTTTTTTTCTTTTTTTTTTTAGTTTTTAAGGCGAAAAACCTAGGTGGTTAGCATCGCCTATATAAGCTAAACTGCACTGATGAATGAAATGACAAATAATTTTGTCAAAATTCGTATGATACACGATTTTCTGTAGTATGAGGCCTAGCGCAATCGATTCTATGCACCTTGAAACCCTTATATTCTAAGTTAGAGGCGTTTTCAAATCTGGATACATACATACAGAAATCCCTCTTTTAATATTACAGGTATGCGTTTTGTTTACAGTTTTATCTCATAAACGGTTAAAGATAAAAATTCACGAAGGTATATCACACTGGTTTTTATATAGCAAAATTGTACTTTGCTTAAGTTATCTATTTCAAGATCTTGGCGGATCAAAATTTTCAAAGGATAATATATAAAAAAAAAAATAATTTACAAACAAAATTTAAGACATAAACAGATACAGGTGTGCTTAAGACCACACGGGAGAAGTGTTAAGTTCTGTGGCTATATTCTGATTTACACTTCGAAACTATAGAAAATATTGAATAAAACACAATTTATGAAATGAGGAAGCACAATGTCCATTTCAGAGGTATTACCAAGTAAACTATATACTCTGCTATATTCATTCACATGTGTACTATTATCTAGTAGAGGGTGACAAGTGACAAAAAATGCGTGACGGAAAAATCCGATTCACAGACAGCAATTTTTAGACATTCTGACAGACAACTTCTAAACTAAGCAAGATAAATTATTTAGAAGATCTACTTCTTATACAGGGTGTCTCGCAACCATTCTACCAAACTTTATACTACGTTATTTAGCAGGTCATGAAAATCTAATAATACAATACGACCAATTGTATTATTAGATTTTCTTGACCTGCTAAATAACGTAGTATAAAGTTTGGTAGAATGGTTGTGAGACACGCTGTATAAGAAGTAGATCTTCTAAATAATTTGTGACGATGAGCGAACTATAGCGCCAACTTGAATGAAAACAGATTCCTTGATACATAAGCTCTTGTAATATAAGGAATATTTTACACTTCCAAAGCCCACTAGACATCCCCATTTCCCCGCCACGGCTCAGAAACATAATGAGCAAAAGCTTTCTGATTACAATGCGATGTGAAATAAAAATTGTCTCAGCAAAATTTCCCCTCTGGCTGGAAGTTAATGCAAATAATAGCGAGCGAACGCCGGAGGGATATTTAGATTTTGTAATTTATGGAAACCAGGCGAATATTCTGCTGAGTAATTTGAAACGAACACGAAACCTACAAATTAACATGAACTGTTAATATTTAGTTCTTTTATAACTAGCTGGTACAAATAGCTGGATTCGCTCGCAGATGTGATTAAATAAATGAAAGGACAATCGGATAAATATTGTGCCTTATTACACGCAATTAAAAAAAGAAACTATTTTAGATCCCACGGTTAAAAGCGCACAGTGAATTTCGCCCAAATCGATCTATGTATCCCTTTTAGACCTACGTAAATTATTATCTATGCAATAATAAATAAAAATCCCGTTTCTGCCAGATTGTTCCTCATAACTCCCGAAACATAAATTTTACAAATCTGTTTTTGAGTATTTTAACATCTATACATTTCATGCTATTGCATACTGTTTTAATATATATTTATCGGTTAAACCAGCGTTATGGTAAATCAAAACACAGAAGATCTTGTCAAAGTGATCTCCGCACGCCTACCCCGTTGGAACCCATCAACACACATATGTTATGTTTTCTTTATAATAAAGGTGTAAGAGTAATAATAACCTCAAAGCTGAGATGGTAAATAACGTTAAATGTAAAAATCAAATTGTTTCGTTCATTTTACAACAGCAGTATGTTAAGTTAAAAGAACCAACAAGGTCAGCACTTAAACAAAAACCTAACCCATAAAGTTAGAAATACAAATAATTGTTTCAAAGTTTGAAATCAGCATTTAATGGAAATATGACGCTTCCATTGACGTAAAATATTTAGTATAGTGTATGTTATTTTTACATTTAACAGTTGGAGTTTACGAAAACCTAACGTAAAAGTTAGAAATAGAAATACTTTTTTCAAAGTTTGAAATCAGCTGTTAATGGAAATATTAGAACAAACAGCTGATTACTGTAGCAACAATAAACATATTTAATTAATATTTAGTATCGTCTCCCTTTGCCATAAAATATTTAGTATAGTTTGTGTTGTTTTTATGTCCAACAGATAGCGTTGTTTTTCAAAACGTATATAAAAACACACATGTATTCGAGTGCAACTTTGTGTAAAAATCTTAAATCAATTGGTGAAGAACTTTCTGAGATTTAAGATTTTGATGGAAATAACATTTACTTTTTTATTTATGTAGATGGTAGAGTGTAACGTCCGTTAGCAAACAACTCAGTTTTGTCTATAATTTTAACATTTTTCAGTTTTTAATAGCAACCCTATACGTTACAGAGATAAAAAGTAGCCTAGGTTAGTATCTGAAAATTCTACTACATGAAAATAAAAGTTTCGTCAAAATCGGTTCAGCCATTCCTGTGATTTACGCGGACAAACAAACATACAGACAAACAATTTTAAAATGAATGTTGATATTTTGGTAAAGTGTGAATAATCACTTTTATTTTATCTATAAGTGTAGATAATGTTTACGTTTTCTATATAAGAATAAAACTACTAATTTCGAATTAATAATTGTTTGGTTATCATGAAACCATTGGAATATATAACTTCGTGTGGTTCAACGCATTAAACAAACACACTTTACTACAATTTATATTTCAATTGCCAATTCCATATTTAACAAACATTATTGCTAAACAAACAGATGGACCTAATTTAATTAATTTGTATTTTACTAAAAATATAAATTGAATATGAACAGTATACATACCGTAGTACAGAGGAAATCCCAAAGTGTTGTTCACCACCGCTTGGGCGGTGATAGTAGCGTAATCCGCCGATAGGGTTTAGAGCAAACACCTGTTTTATCTGTTATTTTATTCAGTTGGTTGCTATGGTAATGAATAAATAATAATAAATGGTAAACACATTTAAGAAATATGTTTTGGTTTATCAGTCTAGGCCTAACCTTTTTCCGACCAAATTTACAAATATTGAAATAAAAAATGTTTTTATCAAAATGAATTATAGCCTATGTTACTCAGGGATAGTGAAGATTTTTATTAGTAAAACAATTTTTTCAATCGGTTCAGTAGTCCCAGAGGTTTACCCCCTACATACAAACAAACAAACATACAAATAAATTTTACCTCTTTTTAATATTAGTATAGATGTATAGAAAATACTTGTTTTTTAGCGAATTTCCTTAGAAAAGACGAACTATTGGAGTGACTCTTGTAGTGAGACTAAGGATCTGTAATAGTCAATAAACACCGATTATGGTCTTCAGAACATGTTTCGTGGGTGTCATTAAAAATTTTATGTATATATATATGTGTGTTCGCTGTCTAATGGCTGCATTTTAGTTCCGATTTGGTACACACGTTGGTTTTCTAAGTAGCTCGGACGAGTTCGTTAGAAAACAATCCAACAAAAGGATTCACGTGTTCTTGACTGGAAGTAGCAATGTTTAGAGATTTTTCGTAGAAATGTTTTTTAGGTTTGTATATAAACAAAATAAATATACTAGATTATTCTGTACATTTTGTTGCTTTACATGACTTTGAATCCCATCTAGTTCCCTCAAAACGTAAAATACCATAAAAGTAACCGGTTCAAATACACTTGGTGATTTTACACGAAGGCAGCTTCTGTTTCGAGGGCGACGGATGGGATGAGCACTCGCAATGCGAGTTTGTCCACTGCGAGCGAAGTGAAGCAGCCCATAACCCAAAGCTGCAAATTAAGTTGCAAACTCGCAAAGCGAGTTTTACATCTCTGAGCTTAACGATGCAGCGCGTGAGCCGGGTCTGGAGGAAGAGAGGTCCACACGAATTCTACCAATATATTTCGTACATGCAGAGTGCCAACCAGCTCCTTCGTGAGTTGACCAATTTCCTAAATAGTAAACCCAAATACATATAAACTTAATTTGGTAAATTCGCTCGACTGACGTTAGCGGTTCAGCTGCGTGATCAAGTTAGTTTCATTTTCTTTCGGGATGGTTAAAAATAACTACTTCACTGAAAAATGTCAACACAAAGTTACTTTCATCTGTGAGAAATAAAAAAAGTTCCTGTATTCATATAATTTTTACTTTCTCCACCCTATACGTAGTATATGGAGAAAGTATTGTTTTCGTAAAAATGTTCGAATTTGAATTTTCAGTTGAATTATCTGTTTTGGTGCTCCCAGAACCTCAAAAAATTGTTTAGTGCAATTATCTGTGTTGGTGCTCCCTGAACCCAAAAATATTTTTAGTGGAGTTTTTTGTTTTGGTGCTCACTGAACCCAAAAAAGTGTTTTTAGAGTGGTGTCTGTCTGTCAGTCTGTCTGTATGTATACACGACCAGAGAGGGCACTATTGGTCTGATTTTCATGAAATTTGGTATGTAGGTACTAAACCCTAATATCTCCAGGCGTTTTTTTCATTTTTTGGAATTTTTAATTTTTAAGGGTAATTTACCCCTAAAAACCCATAAAAAAACGACAAAAATGCAAATTTCTTAAAAACGGCTCTAACGATTTTGATCAAATTTTCAGTATTTATAGTGCTTAAGATGCCAAACAAAATGACACCACCCGCTTTTATCAAAACTTCGGCGTTTTATAATTATGGGGAAATGTTTAAAAATAAACAAGTTTGTGTTGTCAATCTAGCATCGCAGCAGCGGCCGCACGGGGTAGCACCACGGTAGCGAGCACGGCCAGTAATTGAAAGGTCGCTCGATCGAATCCCGCCTGGGACAATAATTTTTTTATACGATTGACGTAGGTAAAATATTATTTTTTTGTTTTGTTCTAAAAAGTAGTAAATAAAATGATTAAAAACAATATTATTTTGACTACAGTAAGTTGGGAGAAAGTTTGTGTCAGTTAAATGATACCGTTTATTTTATATACCATTTATAAAATGTTCTGTACATTGACCAACTACTCATAGATTTATGATTCTTATAAATTTATAAAGAAAAATTGCTATCAAAATTGTACTATGAAAAAATGGCTCGCAATTGTGATACACCTGATTCTAACCAAACGATAACTGTACAGAAAATAACGTTTGATGACGTCACTCCCAGAGATTGCAATGAATGACCGGGAGTGTAATTAGAGATTGTAATTGGGTAAAACCCGGGTCCGCAAATCTAATTTCGTGTTTGGAAAACAATTAGCGATGAGAGCGGCTTTGCATTTTGATTACATTAGTTTGTGTATTGTTTCTGACAAGGCCGCCATTTTTGTGTCGCCAAATCGCTAATTACGTTACTTTGCAATTCATAAATTAATATCATCCAAATGCAGAAGATATCACACAATATCACTGCAAATTAAATGCCTGTGTTTATTTTTAATGTTCTCTGTGCGTAGTATGAACTAGTCACTACAATTATGCGAAACCGCTTTTTTTAGCGAATTCGCATAGAAGGATGAGCTGTAGCAGTGACTCTTATGGTGATACCTAAGGTCGGGAGTAGTAAATAAGCCCCGATCATGGTCCACAGAACACGTTTTGGGGTGTCATTAAAAACTTTATGTATATATGTGTTCGCAGTCTAGCGGCCGCATTTTAAGTAAGATTTGTTCCAAATTTGGTAGTCTGTGGCCCGGATTAGTTCGTTAGACAAATACAACCAGAAGCACGGTTTTTTTAAAGGAAATTTCTGTTTTTTTTTTATTTTTTTAGAATTTTAGTACTAGAATGAAACGTTTATAAAATAAATGCAGGAGATTATTCTACACATTTTGTTTTTTTACGTGACCTTATAGCTTGCTCGGTTGTCTTAGAATCAATCAAAACGTAAAACACTGTTAAACCAGGTTGAAATCCATGTGGGAGATTTTACAGTGAGGCGTCTTCTGATCTGAAAGCGACGGCTGAGTTTGTACGCTGCGAGCGAAGCGAAGCTGTCCATAACCCAAGGTCGGAAGATCGAGGTGCAAACGGAAGGTCGAGGATTTTCCGCTGCGAGTAGAACGAAGTTGCGCGGGAGTCGAAGCTGGAGGCTCAGGTGTATACAAATACTGCTTATATATTTCGTACACACAGGCGGCGCATTTGTGAGTAGACAAATTCCCCAAGTAGTTAGTTGAAACCATAAAACACATACATTTAATTTTGGAAATTCGCTAAACTTACGATCAGCGGTGCTTGATCAAATTATTTTCTATTTTGTGTATGCCAAATTAAGTTTATGTAGATTGGAATTAAAATATTAAAATAATGAAAAAGAAAATGCATAAAAAAGCTTAAAAATACATTCTGTATTTAATGTACACAGATCAAAAAGATTGTCTGTGTCAATACACTAGTCAGCAACAAACATCTGACTTTTAACTTTGGAAATTTGTATCGTTAAAATGTAGGTTATGTATTTAAAGGATAATAATGTGACTGTTAATGTCGGTTTGTATAATAATATTTCACTTGAATATAATATGTTCTGGTTGTGGAGAAAGTGTAATGGTCTGTGACTTATTAGAGAATTAATTTCTACAGGAAAGACGAGCTATGCAGTTCGGGAGCGGTCAATGAGCAATGATCATGGCCACCAGAACACGTTTTGAGGTGCCACTAAACATTATACAGGCTGCTTAAGAAGGAACGGATAATACTTCAGGAACTGGTTATACAGCTGAAAATAAGAAAATTTTTGCATATGTCAGGAAAAGCTTTGTTTTATAGATATCCGCCATTATTTTTACACTATAAATCATATCTAGAGAAATGTTTAACCGATTTAATCCAAACTTGGCATAAAGTTTAACCTGACATTGATCTATCTTAAGAAAAATAATCGATTATATCCAATCATTCGTTTCAAGATGGCGGCTTTTTGAACATTGCAAACCTAAATTACTCAAAAACCGTACATTTTACAACAAAATTGCAAAACACTTTTTTGTAGCCCTTTTAAGTCCCTATCGGATGAACTGTCGAAACAATCGGATAAAGGATAACAGTTAAGTTAAAGATAATAACAGCATATGTGCATACGATATTGTTGTGTTTACTGTGTTGGTATAGGAACAAATCAATTATTACATATAATTAAATATTATCCTTACCTCTTACCTTAACCCCATAAGAATATACCTTAAAATGTTAATATTTTTATTTTCAGTAGTTTTTTCTCTACGTAGACTCTATGTCAGTGATTCAATCAGTACAAAACCGCGTATATGTCATATTGCGATTTATTAAAATACTTACATTTATAATACATGTATTTAAGGAATTTTATATTTGTACATGTTGAAGGTGATCGTATTGAAAATTCATGTAAGTTTTATATGAATGTCTCATTACTAGTAATGCATTGTTTCAGGGCAATTTTAACCTTTCTGTATCTGAAGACGATTGGACAACGGTATCACAAAACAAAATAAAAATCATCGATTGATCATCGGCGCAGAAGAAGCTCCGTTCTATCATACAAGAGAATGTCGGTGCATTCAAGCGTAACTTTAAATAAGGTAAGTGAAGCGTTTTACTATAAAAGTTCATTCAATGAGATTTACCTTAACTTCTTTATATATACCATCTTCTGCGGGATTTACCGGAACCACTTCCGTGGGAAAATCTTTGTTTTTTTGAGTCAGCATAAAAACTACTCAATTTCGAAAATAGATAATGTACTAATAGTTTACCGACTCGACCTTCGTGCTGGAAGTTTGCTTCGCTTCGCTCTCAACACATTTTGTATCGGCACAAATATGAGACAAAAAAGACATAATCGCTAAATAGGCTAGGCATATTAGCAAAAAAAATGGGGGCTCAGAAACAGGTTTTGCTATAGTTTTTATTTTCTCACCCTTTTGGGTCGCTGAACACGAATTTGAAGTTTGCTGGCAAATATTTTGCCCGGAACTTTTTTGGGCAGATTTTGACCAGATATTGGCACTTTTTCAGTTTTCAGCCTATATCTAAAAAAAAAGAGTTTTTTCGACAAACCCATTCTATACAAAATTAAAATAGATAAAAGCACATCAAAAACTTTAGTAATCAAGTTTTATACTCTGCAATTTTTAGTTTTCGAAAAATAAAAAATAAATAAAAATGGAAATTTTTCTTGTTCGTAAAAATTTTAGTTAGCATTTATTTTGTAAAATTGTAGTTTGTGTTGAAGAGTTTATGCTCGTGGGATTCTAAGTTGTCGTTTTGAACGTCGGGGAGTGAGTGACCGCAAAAAGAGCTATCTACATGACATAAGGACTAAACAGTTTGTTTTTAATACTTTAGCATTCAAAATAAGGATGATATAAATACAGCGTGTCCCACGAAGATTTTGCTATTTTTTAATTAACATGCCGGACATATCGAACAATTTGTTTCATTATTCGAACTGACGTCCATCAATAGATATGCACCGATAGCAACGAAACAAAAATGAATCTTTGAAACATATCAACAGCAGTTCCTCTTCAACCAGCCTCATTAATTCATCTGTTGCTACAGTGTGAGGATAAACATTTTCTTTCAAAAAGCCCCACAGGAAAAAATCGCAAACACACAAGTCTGGCTATTTTGGAGGCCAGTCCATGAAGTTGCTGCCACGACCTATCCAACGGTTATGAAGATGTTGATCTAAAACTGCTTTGGCATAATGTGGAGGAGCTCCATCCTGCTGGAAGAAAACGCCCCTCATCTCCGGCTGAGAAATATTAGGAACTAGCGGTATGCGATTCATTAATATTGATGTGTATCTGTCTCCAGTCATTGTCTCAAGGGATATGTCATACGATAAAACACCATCCTTGGTGACAGCAACCCAAACTGTTAGACACTTTGATTTCCAGTTTTTTTCGTGTAAGATATGCGGATTTTGT
Organism: Philaenus spumarius; assembly: GCA_018207615.1. Lineage (NCBI taxonomy): Eukaryota > Metazoa > Arthropoda > Insecta > Hemiptera > Aphrophoridae > Philaenus > Philaenus spumarius. The sequence continues at coordinate 1,026,888 of JAGFPH010000097.1, forward strand.
GTGTTATAATAATTACAATTATGTCTGTTTACAGTACCTGTTCGGTAAAATGTAGCTCCATCAGAAAATACGATTCCTTCATACCACTTGGCATCTTCGTCACTCTTTTCAATTATCTTTGAACAAATTTCCACTTCCTGCAGTCCGTGAACTAAATGTGTTTTATAACGATTTATTTTGTTTCTCTTGGCATATGTTTGAACTGATGACTTTGGTATCCCAGCAGCAGATGCAACTTTTCTGATTGAAATGGGCTTTTTTGGAGATTTCAATAAAGCAGCACATGCAATCTTTTCACGTCATGTGTTAGAAGATTTATGGTAACTATATTTAATTGATCCAGTTTCTAGTAGGATAGTCATCCATTTATGAATCGATGTTCTTGATGGAGGAACTACATTTGGATAGGTTTGTTGAAAACACCTTATCGCTTCATATTGATTTTCAAAAGCAATAGCCAAACAAATTTCACTTATAATATTTAATATATATTTCACAAAAATATACATATAATATTTTGTTTTTGTTTTTAAGTTATCACTAAACAGTACCAATGAACACTGATCTATTTTAATACCATTGAAAGTGTATTAATAGTATTAAAGACACCTCCCTCGACATACGAATTCACCTATTTTTATTAACCTATATCCTATAAAAACAATATTTTTAGATTTAAAATTACTAGCCCTTTCGAAGCAAACACACACACACACACACAAGGTTTATTAAAAACCGTGTCATTACTACTCTTTATTCCGATTACTGTTTTGATTGATCTTTAACAGTTTGTTGTTAATATTTTAAATTAGTATTTTTGCTTAATCTCTCTCATGTTTAACTATAAAATCAGCAGAGATAAGCTGTTGGGATTACAAAACGGTTTATTAAATAATGATACAAAATTAGTACAACTGAATATTAAAACATTTCGGGGTTCAATGTTTAAAATTAACGATCAAAGCACTTAAATATCAAACAATGTTACCTAATGAGTTGTTGTTATTGGCTTAGGCTAATGAAGGATGATTGATAGAATGAAAATCATATTTTTGGTCTTGTTTATAAACTAATATGTTTAATAAAAATGTATAATTTACAATTTTAGTCACCTATGAATTATAATGTAAATGTTCATGAACGATTCCCTACAAATTACAAAAGATTATCTCCAAAATTCGACGAAAGAGTAAGTTATATTGGAAAGGACTGTATGGGACTGTTTAGTCCTATTGGACACCCTTCATTCTTTTCGTCGAAAATCGTTCTTATTGGCTAGCCAGGCCTAACCCAAAGTTAGTAATGTGTTTTTGAAGCCGACTAGTTAAATTACCTGTTTATAGGTTATAGTGTATATTGGTTGCCACTACAATAAATTGGTTTATGCGGAGCTAACTTATTTCCGGAATAAAACTCCAAACACAAACTGTACGTCAACTGTTTTATCCCAGAGACAGCGTTTCATTTTTTTATACAGCCATAAAACAAATTTTAATTAGCAACGAGGGTTCAGTAATTATGTAAAAACATCGCAGTTTATGCGAGGAACAAAAGCTCGCTGATTACGATGCGGAACGAAATTAAAAATTGTTTCAACTAAAATTCCCTCTCTGTCTGAAAGTTAATACAGTAATGATAATAGTCGTACACCGGAGGGATATTTACGTTTCCCTCGTAATTTATGTACGCCCGACTAATATTCTGTCGAGTAATTTCAAATGAACACGGAACCAGGAAATGATAATACATTTGCAGTCATGTTTGTTGCGTTATTAAAATATTAGTAGTGAAAATATATCTGCTATTGTCAGAAGGCGTATAGAATAAATATTGCATTGCATGACGCCGTGCAGCACAGTGATGTAGAAGGGAAAAACACATTTTACACAAGTCGCTCAGTCATTAATCTGTTGCGCTATTTTCATAGTACATTACCCGTAAAATCAGCCCGTAATAATAGTTTTGCGGTCACAAATTGTGTAAAATGAAGGCTGAAAAGTGAGCTGAATTTTTTGTTTGCCTTAAAGGGGAATACTTAAAAAAATCCGTCTGTCACATGGTTTACTCATAAAAATTTGTTAATGATGTATGTTATTAATATAGACCCAACAGTCTGAAAAAAACAAATAAATTTATAGATGAAGGTAGACATGATAATCAGATCAAATTTTGGAGTTTTGATTTAGAGGTGCGTAAAAAAACGAATTACGCCTTCCTGTGGTCTGACCCAATTTTTTCTGCAATCCCAATAAAGTTGCATAACCCTTTTCCATCCTATTCGGTCTCAGTGAATTTGTAAAGCAACCAGTAGCGCTCGATTGGGTTGAAAAGGTATCAGGTGAATTTTATCTGCATAATAAGTGGATTGGGATTCTTGTTCGTAATAATGTGGGCTCGTGTTTTATCAGCTGTTGTCAGTGTTAAAGATTCCTTATTCGCAATTATTGAACGTATTTTTCTGAGATGGAAATGCTGAACGGTATTAGTGAAAAAAGTTCAGAACTATTCAGAATTATTCGGCAATGGCTCGGTTGCTCATTTTATAGCTAAAAATAAGACAAAAAAGTAAATGTGTGCGGTCGTGGGACCCCCGTCAGGAGCGAAGTTCATCACGCATTTTCTTCAATTCCTTTACCAGCCTTAACGGCAACATACACATATAATTTTAATCGTTCAATTACCGTTTATTATTAGTTTGTTTTTTATACAAATATTTAGGCCTACTGTTTTATACGTTTAATGTTATTATAATAAAGGTGTAGGGTGTAGAATTATTCATAACATCAAAGCTAAGATGGTAAACATACTTAAATGTCCATTCATTGTAAATACATTCAATAAACATAAAATGTTGGTTCATCCATCTAGGCCTAACCTAAAATTATTGTTTGTATGTTTAATTTATTTTACCTGTCTTATTTTGTATTTGTCGTTGCCATATTAACCAATTTATAATACATTTTTTCGTTACGCATTACATTTTCTATAATTTTTTGTTAATTCCTACCACAACCCTCGTTAAGGAACTTCGTTCCAAAAAGTTCATATAAACATAGGTTAAGAAACGCTTCGTTCCCAGTTATTCGCCATTTTGTTTGTTTTACAAAATAGTTCATATTTAGAGAATTATTGTTTCACTGATTGAGGTCGATAATATAATATATTTTTTGTTAATATACATTTAACTTTGATTTGTCTATCCGTGCAAAGCCGGATAGGGCCAGCTAGTTATAGTATATTTCACCAACCTGACGACAATCAATACAATGTGAAAAGAACACAATCTCTAAAACTGTAAATGCAGTTTTACTAAAACGAGATTGTGATGTGCAGATACTCTTCGGAAACAGAAACAATTCCAAACAACCACAATCTATTCGTCACTGGAATTACCTTAGCCCTGACCCAACAAAGGGTCGTACAGAAAATAGTTTCAAATAAAAACGTTATTCAACTGGCTAGACCTACGGTCGGTAGTAGTAAATATGCACTGATCTTGGTCAACAGAACACGTTTTTGTGTGTCATTAAAAACTTTAAATATAAATATATATTTGAGTTCGCACTCTAACGGGCGCATTTTACGTCCGATTTGAGCCAAATTTATTACACACGTGTTTCTTTAAGTCGCTCGGACGAGTTCGACCAAAAGATCCTACAACTTAATAGAATAAACTTTGAACACAAAATGTCACAACTGATAATTTTATTAACTCAAACTCGTTTCAATGAAAACGTCGCCTTCTTCAGTGATGCACGAGCTACAAGAGTCAAACTATAACCCAGCCAGCTATGTCAGTCTATTGTTTGTTTTTAACTACACAAGTAAAACAAATTTGAGATATTTCGTACTACAATGAATTTTTTTTACTTATTCCCCTAAAACAATGACTATAGGAGATTATTCTGCGAATTCAGTTTGCCCGCTGGTTGCGAAACGAAGCAGTCCATAATCCAAGGTCGCAAGTTTGAGGTGAAAACTCGCAAAACAACAGCGTTTGAGGTGAAACAGTGCGTGTGCTAGGTTGAAGGTTGAGGTGGAAACAAATTCTAGTAATATATTTCGTACACGGAGGCACCCCTTCATCGCCTTCGTGAGCAGACCAATTTCCCAAATAGTTGGTTCAAACCCTAAATCATATAAAAATAATTTTGGAAAATCGCTCAAATCACGCCAATCATTTACCTACAGCTATTGCTTTCAAGGGAACATACATTAATTATGAATGTTTTTAATTTAAAAATCAGTCGACTTCATAAATAATGTATCGATTTTGTTTCTCTCATCATTTTATTCTAGATTGTAGAACTCCTTTAATCTCTCGGCCATTCGATATATTAAAGTGTATTAAAACAATACTTACAAATCGAATAAACGGATGATTTTAATGATTTATTTGCTCAAAGTATACCAAGTGTTTTATCTGAAGGACATTGAAGTCAAATGAAAAAGTAATCTTTAAATGTAATAACAATAATAAAGCCCATAATCGTATTAAAAAACAGCGTGTATTTTGTAAAATGTGTATTATGAATACAGACAATACAAATTGTATGCAAATGATAACTATATATATAAATTGAGTGTTTTAATAATATACTTTACATAACAAACTTGAATACAAATTAATGTTAATTTCCAAGTCTCGTGGTCATTTCAAATTACCCAGGGGAATATTTGTCAGGCTTACATAAATTACGAGAAGACCTAAATATCCCTCCGACGTAGGCCTATTATAATTATTTTATTAACTTCAGCCAGAGAGGGAATTTCTGCCGAAACAATTTCTAATTTCGTCCCACATCGTAATCAGCGAGCGTTCGTATTCTGTATTAAGCCAGTAAGTTTTATAATTACTAAACATTTTGGTGGTAATTGCATTTTTAATTTTTGGGTTAAAATCGACAAATGCTTTGGGTCGTTACATTATTATTGGTTTAATTTTGTAAATTCGCTCTTCGCCTCTAAAAGGGGAAGTAATTTTTCTATATAAATATTGTATGCAAGTAGATAAAATTATAAGCTAGACGCAGTCCGTTACGGAATTGTTACTTTCTCAGTTAAATGTAATTTGTGAACCTAGTTTTCGGGAATTGGTTGTACCTCAAAGGCAGGTTTGAAGGGAAAATAAGAGGGATGACACGCCCACTAGACCAGACACATTGCTAGTAGAAGTGTACTATTTATGTTGCTAAACTCAGCAATTTGTCGTCTCATTGGTTAGACGGTTGTGTAATACTAGCATCGTCTATCAACTGACATCCTAGGTCTAGTTGCCGCTGATTGACTACAATTTTGAAATTAGAAGGTTAAAGTTTCTATTTTATAAAATTACTAGGGGAAACCCTGCGTGCTCCGCACGCTAACCCCGTTGAAACCTTATATACATATAATCATGTTTTGTGTTATTAATAATAAAGGTGTATGATTAAAAACAACACCAAAGCTAAATAATGGTAAATAATTATAAAATCAAATTATTTCGTATATTTTATAACAGCAGTTATAATAACGGTTAAAAGAACCAGCAAGTCTCAGGTCTACATTTAAAACCCTAAAATAAAAGCTAGAAATACAAAAATAATTGCTTTAAAGTTTGAAATCAGCTGTTAATGGAAATTTTAGATCTAATAGCTATTTTATTCAATTGGTTGCTAATGTAATAAATGTAAATTCATGTGTTAGTTTATCAGTCTAGGCCAAACCTAAGAATTTTTTCCGACTAAATTTACAAATATTGAAATAAAAAAAGGTTTTTATCGAAATGAATCATGTTTACTCAGGGATAGTGCAGCTTTTTATTAGTAAAACTATTGCCTTTAGTCGGTATTTGTAGGTCTAGCTTCAGCGCTGTTTCAACAATCGACTTAAAACATAACGCACTATCTAACGAATGCGATCCCACTTTAACTATTAACCAATCACAGAAAGACAACCAGCAAACAGGCTTCCATTATTGAAAAACCAAGATATATTTCTTTTGAATTCAATCAAAATCGTCCTATCAGCAATGTTTTCCGCAGACAATGCTTCAAAATCGCTCATCGATCTTAAAACAATTTAAGTAGAATTCTCTACAAATAAAATCAAACAATAGCAACGACAGATTTACAAATAGTGGAGTATACAAGCTATCCTGTAATGACTGTAACAATATATATATATATATATAGGCCAAACAGGAAGCTCGTTAAAAACTAGATTCAAAAAACATATACCTAGCCATAATAAAAACAACAACAGACAGACATAATTGAAGTTATGCAGAACGCCTAATTAACGAGGATCATACATACACTTTAACACAAATTTGAAGAGCGCCTAAAAAGAGACTACAATTGATATATTAGAAGAATTTCACATCTATAAAGAGTACACAAATGACCCAAATAACATGTTAAACGACAAATTGAATTTTTCTTCCAACGCTATATATTATGACATAATCGCCAAACTAAAGAAAACATACCA
>JAGFPH010000097.1:1038358-1058026 GCA_018207615.1 Philaenus spumarius
AAGGTTCCTTTATTCAACCAATAATAATGAAACAATGCAGAGTTTAAATGTAATGTACCGCCAAAATGTTTAGCAATTATAAAACACACTGACGTAATACGAGATCGAATGTTCGCTGATTACGATGTGGGTCGAAATTAGAAATTGTTTCAGCAGAAATTCCCTCTCTGACTGAAGTTAATAAAATAATTATAGTGGACCTACGCCGGAGGGATATTTAGGTTTTCTAATTTATGTAAGCCTGACAAATATTCCCCTAGGTAATTTGAAATGACCACGAGACTTGAAAATTAACATTAATATGTATTCAAATTCGTTACGTAATGTTTATTATTAAAATGCTTAATTTATTTATATAGTTATCATTTGCATACAATTTGTATTGTCTGTATTCATAATATACATTTTACAAAGAACACGCTGTTGTTTATTACGATTATGAAATTTATTACTGTTATAACATTTAAAAATTAGTTTTTCATTTGACTTTCAAGGTCCTCCAGATAAAATATTTGGTAAACTTTGTGCAAATAAATCGTTTAACTCGTCCATTTAGTCGATTTGAAATTGGCCGAGAGGTTATAGTAAACCGTTATTATTTATTCAGTCGAATGATTTTTTTTTTAATTAATCGCATTCCCAATTAACGCACTAGCTGTCGCTAAGAATTTTAAATAACTCGATCACGCAGTCGAACCGTTGACGTGAGTTGGGCCAATTTCCAATATTAAGTTTATATGTTTTAGTGTTTCCACCTAATTTTTGGAAATTGGTACTGAAAAACTGCCAGAATATCTCCTTCTAATATTAGGCCTATAAAGAGTTGTTTGTTTGTATATATATATAGGGGGTAATCTCTGGAACTACTGAACCGATTGAAAAAACAGTTTTACTAATAAAAATCTACACCACCCTTGAGTAACATAGGTTAGAATGAATTTTGATTTAAGGGTTGAAACAACCCCTAAAACAATAAATATTAATTGTTATACTTTCCTTAAAGCTAGAGAGCTGACATTTTGTGCATTTATTTCTTACATAGATACAAGATACATAGAAAAGTAAACTAGATTTGCATTTTGTCGCGTGCTGATAATTGGTGAAAATGTGATAACAACCCCTAAAACAATACAAATTAATTGTTATATGTTCTTTAAAGTTAGTGGGATGAAAATTTGTACATTTATTTCTTACAACATATATAAAAAAACATAGATAGATGTACATTTTGTCCCGTGTTGCTGAGGGCTGAAAATGTAGTATCTACTCCTATAAAAAATGTTGATTATACTTCCTTAAAGCTAGAGATATACCATTCATAAATTAAGGAATTTAAAAATAAGAAACCACTATGTTACATCCTTATTAAAAATAAATAAGATAAAATTAGAATTTAATAGTAGGCCTATTTATATAAAATAACCTGTTTTCATTTGATTTGACGCTAGTCACCTGGGGGTTGGCGAGCGAAGCGAGCAGGGGATGGAGCCATCTAGTAAGAAATATATAACTGGAATTTGTTTGCAGCCCCGGCTCACGCACTACTTTGTTCCGCTCGCAGCGGACAACTGTCGGCCACGGATCAGAAGCTGCCCACGGTAAAATCCCCCAACTGAATTTGAACAGAGTCCTTTTATGGTATTTTACGTTTTGATCGATTTTAGGGGAACCAAATGGGCATAAGGTCATGCAAGAAAATAAATTGTGCAGAATAATATTCTAAATTTTTTTAGATAAAAAATAACCCTAATTCTAGTAAGAAAAATATTTTAAAATAATTAATTCATTTCAAAAAACGTGCTTGAAGTTGTTAGATTTTTTACTCACAAACTCGTCCGAGCGACCGTAAGAGTTCGAACACGATATACTATACATATTTAACATTTTTAATTACACCTCAAAAACAAGTTCTTGGGATCGTGATAAGTACTCATTGATACTCCCCTACCTTAGCTCTTACGTAAGAGTCACTGCAATAGGCCATCTTTCCTATTTAATTCGCTAATAAATTTAAGTATTTTTTTGTTTAATTATCTGCTGTCAATAATTAAATCATATAAACTGTAAATGTTAATGAGCTATTTGGCAAGCCACGGACAACCAAATATTAATATCGTAAGTTTTTAATGATTGCTCACTCTTTGAAATCGATTTACTCAAATCGTTTTACCTTACTTCGGAAATTTTTTATATTTTCTATTTCCTCTCCTCTTGCTAGGTTTGCGAAGAAAAGTTTTGATTTGATCTTTTTATCTTTCGAAATTTGCGTGGCGGTTATATATTCGTGAAAATTGAATTCGGCCCATTTGACTTAATGATGAAACAAAACATTAAACTCGGCAGGAAATGCAGTAACGGTAATAAAGTAATTCTCGCGGACGCGCAAACATCGTGTTATCTGAATGTAGGTGTAATACTGTTCTTCAGAGCGGTTCGACAGTATGTGCGAACTATGCGTTGGTCCAGCGGTCTTCCTACTACTTTACTTTGTACAGAGTATTGCGAATGGTGGAAGACCTTTCTAAGCCTAAGGTTAAGTTAGTATAAATTACTATATTCTCAAAAACTGCTCAACTAATTTTAAAAATTTTCATAGTTTACACATTATTACCAGGAATGTTTATAGAATATTAGCACTAAAACAAAAAGATGTAAATGGAGTAGCTACTAGCTACCCTTACACAGTAATAATAAATTTAATTAAATTCCTAGAAACTATAAAGCTAAAATTATTAATATAATTCTTAATTTATAAAAAAAAATTTGACAATCAGTTACATAGTCAAAGGGATGACATAGAATAACCCTTAAAATTAAATCAAGCAATAGCGAAGCACTACCGGGTTCACTAGTAAATAACCCAACAACACTGTCAAATTGACTTCAGCTAAAAAATATATAGTTCATTTTTAGTTACCTTGTACTAAATGATTCATGCCAAACTCATTCTTACTTAAACCATTGTCTTCCAATGACCATAGGTCTCCCACAACCTTTCCCTTTACTTTTGTTTGTTAGCCAACAAACTGTTCTCTGTTCTAATATTTATATGCCGGTTTTCTATAATATTTGCCTTACTCTGCGTTAAGCTGCCTTGTCAATGCCGTCGCTCAATTGGATAAAACTCAATTAATTTTGTAGAATTAACTAAAAATTGTTTTTGTATTTTCATTAAAATAGAGTTCTGCCAAGTACCCGCGTACTCGTGTTACCAAGGGTAAAAAATTTGAAAAAGTTAATTAATCTTAAGGCGAAATTGATTTATAAAAATGTTCAAATTTGATCATCTGTTATTTTACGTGATTTATTACAATGAGTCTAATACTCATTTAACTTAGTTCATTAGTTCAAAGTAATTAAGCAAATAAAATAACAGTGATAGGTTAAACCATACCATTTATTAATACATATGGGTTCATATTTATAAATGTATTTATCAATACTCATAATACTTCTCTAAAAACGAAGTATTAAAGAGAAGTATTGTTTGTTCCATGTGCAAACAATCTCAAGTCAACCCCGTAAAATAAGATCTTGCACATAAAATGAGATCTTGCACAAAACAAAAATATAGTTTAAAAAAACTATAAAACACGCTTTTAGAGCATATCAAACTAAAAAGTTAAAAATAATTTTTCAAATAAGCTTAAAACAATAATAAACGATAAATACTAGCATTATTGTAAAAAAAGCGTGGGGCGCTTTGTCCATATTTCTCGTACATCGAGCGCCCAACGCTTTTTTTACAATAATGCTAGTATTTATCGTTTATTATTGTTTTAAGCTTATTTGAAAAATTATTTTTAACTTTTTAGTTTGATATGCTCTAAAAGCGTGTTTTTTAGTTTTTTTAACTATATTTATTTTTCACTTTTTAGTTTGATGTATTATAAAAGCGTGTTTTTTAGTTTTTTTAAACTATATTTATTTTTTTATTTTTAGTTCGATTAATTATTGAAAAAAAAATTTGGCCGTGGACAGGGTTAGAACCCACGATCGGTGAGTCTGGGGATTGACGTCAGTGACGACCCGCGCCTTAGACCGCTCGGCCAACGAACGAACTTGCGTAAGAGAGATATACTAACAGTAATAAGCCACTGGCTTTTAGTCCAAAGGAGAGTTACTTACAAACATACAAGTGAAGCTAATATAAGCGTGTTAAAAAAGAAATATAATGTAAAATTAAGTGAAATTTGATAACATTTTTAGTGTAAGGATAAAATAATCATCTTAAAATTGCTTAGTTTAAACACACTTAATTGTATTTGATTTCCAACAGCTGATACATTTGTTTTTATTTCCAACAGCTGATAAATTTGTTTTTTATTTACAATTAATTGTTAACTTTTTATATATTGAAATAGTTTCAATTGGAAATGTCTGAAACTTCAGGAACCTATATCTCAGGAACCACTTGACTTATATACTTGAAATTTTTTTTAGCAGTTTCTCACTAAGGTCTATGATTGCGTGGCTCAAGAACATAGCCTATACAGTTTTCGAGTTGAAAAATCAAATGGACAGACTTAGCGTTTTATTAATATGATGATGATTGGAAGTTATTTACGTACTTTTGTTTGATTAAATGACAAATTTGTTTCAATTTTACAAATACTGTAGTTTGCTTATACAAAAACAGGCAAAACTTTACTACAGCTGTTTGGACGTTTAAGTCAATTAACACTATAGTTTGTCCAAACAGGCGTGCGCTCTGAACCATAAAATCGAAGTAAAACCTACCCACTCACACTGCCTACCTGGCGCTAATATTTCTTCTACGAATCTGCGCTCAGGTAGGCAGTGTGAGTGTGAGCGAGGGTCGATTTTACTGCAATTTTATGGTTCAGAGCGCACGCATGTTTGGACAAATTATAAATTGGATCTTGAAGGTTAATACAATACCTTTGTAATATTGTGTAATTGAAAACAGCTGTAAATAAATATAAAGTCGTTGGATATTTACTGCACATTAATTAAACAATTAACTTAGGATAGCCTACAGTAGATCACGTGACGCCTTGTACTGTTCAACACAGAAGCTTTGATCTCACTCCCTCGAGCATGCCTCTGGTTGATTTCATTCCTCTTCTATCCTGTTCCCTATGGGTTCCAGTTTGTTGCTTGTTTCTCGAAGTAAAACTTTCAGAAAGGGAACTACGTTTCATATTTCCTTAATTCGCGTTTTGGGTAAACGTATTTTGAATATTCATAATATTCCATACCAGGCGATACTAGATAAATATCGATACATGGGTTATATCGCGTAATTAAATATTTCCCAATAATATGGAAGCAAAGGTGTTGTTGTTCCTGTGGGAGAATTTATTTTGAGCTTCAATCTGAAGGTTTGCACCTCGACCTTGCGGTATCGGATTATGGACTGCTTCGTGTCACTCGCTCCGTTATTTTGCATCCGCGGATCAGAAGATGCATCCACGTGTATTTTAATCGGGTTCTTTTACTCACTTTCCAGTCTCGGTTCACTCTCTGCTTCATTTCGCTCCCAGAGGAAAATCTCGCTCGGCGAGTTTTCACCTCCACCTTGCTGCCTTGGATTATTGACTGGTTTGTTCGCAGCGGACACACTCTCTTCACGAGTTAGTATCCCTTCCGTCGTCCTCGAATCAGATGCTACCCCAAGTAAATTTCATTGTAGTACAACCAATCTCAAACAAAAATTTACTTTCAGTGGTTACTGGATTTTTTCGGTTATCGGACTCGTCCCAGTGACTTAGAAAACTAAAGTGTGTATCAAATGTGGACCCAATCGAAAGTAAAATACAGCCTTTTGAGTGCAAACACATATATACATTTTTTTATGACATCTCATAACGTGTTCTAGATACTATGATCGTTGTTCATTGACCACTACCGGACCTTAGGTCTCACCATAAGACTCGTGCCAAAGCTTATTTTAACTATGGCAATTCGCTAAAAATAAACACAAACGAATTCTTCGAAATGAAGCAGCTTGTACGATTAGTGTTCCTGTATAAAGAGGTTACACAGAAATGTTAATATTTACCAGGTAACAATACAATGCAAGTAAACTTGTTTCACATTAAGTCTATAAAACGTTTTTTAATTGTGAAATGGTCTTCAGATAACAAATGTAATATCACATTACGAGTTGTACTTTTATAGTTTGCAATCAACCGTTCCATTTGCCTCTAGGCTCAAAGGAATTATCTCTAATGGAAAATGGTTATTGCTTCTTTTATTATTCTTGTCGCACTTTGTCAACACCTACCTATTAACGCCCCGACGTATATTCTACACTAATGGCACCGCACCTGTTCCCTTCGCTCCTCAGCCCCTGCGGCGACCCTTGACAAAGACATTGCAAACAGATTATTGCATACTCTGACGATTGATCGGTGACCACATATAGATTATGTAAGACGGAGATCGAAGTAGGCACGACCAACCCCAATATTTCGAATTTCGGAGTGCGTAGTAATTTCACCAATAATATTTAAATAATCAATAACCAACATTAAACAAATGTTTAAATTACCAACTAAAGGAAACAACACAATATGTAACACCAGATGTTTGACCTATAATACAGTAAACCTTTTGTTTCTTATACCTAATCAAATAACACTGTTAGTTGTGAAGAATAATTATCTGATTCTAAATTTGATAAACTGGTTACAAATAAACGTGTTTTGGTCCATTGTAGGCCAAGTTTTTGTTTAACAGATTTTTGAATTGAATAATACAGTAAGCATATTCGTTGAATTCTTTTTGTGTTTTGTTATTATAGTTTGTTAACCCATCCTGAAAGAGCTGTTGATTGTGAATAATAATAAACTGATTCTAAATTAGCCAAGTTGGTTACTATGGTAATGTATGTAAACAAACATGTGTTCCTGAGCTTTTGGTGCGAATCAAATGTTATATCTGTTATAGGACTGATAGTGAATTACCGTATTTTCACTATGTTTACACTTTAAAATCAAAATTTTACAAAATCCTTTCTTAGTGTGCGTTTATGATCCCGTAAGAATAAGCCTTTACATTTTCGTATTTGAATCTTAGGCAGTTTTTTCTCTACGTTGGTTCTATATCAGGCATTCAGTCAGAGCGAATATGCTTATTTATATAGATAAATAGAGCAAATATATATAAATGACTGTACACTTTTTATAGTACGATTGAATTTCTTACTCGCCGATTTCCCGTTCCACCGTAGTAAAGTTTTGATTGAGCTCTTTACCTTACTAAGTTTGCACGCCATTTATATATTCGCGAATATTTTACCCGCCCCATTTCACTTTATGATGAAGCCAAACATTAAACTCGGCAGGAAATATAGTAACGCAGATAAAAATAAGCCCCGCGGACAGTAAGGATCGTAAAACGGCGTAAACATCGTGTTATCTGAATGCACAATACAGTTAGGTTTATGGCCCTCTAGGAGGACATCGAATCGTTCTGTCAACGGCGGTGTTACAATTGGTAATAAAATATTAGAAGGAGGAAAGGTTTGTTTATTATAATTTAACTCAAACTTTAACTATACGATTTTGACGAACCTTTCATTGGTGTGTATAACAGAGACTTTTATGTTATACCAGCAATGATAGACAAAGTGAAAAAGTTTGAGCGACTTACTTAGGCTGAAGAAAGTTATAATAGTGTCTTCAAAAAGTGTGTAAATTGATCAAACAATGAGCTATAAATAACGATTCTTTTGGCCCAAATGTTCTGAATGAGATCTTAAGCCCCTTAAAATATCGTTCTTTCAAATCCAAAGTTAACAATATTTACGAATTTATTTACATATTTAGCACCCATATTTTTTAATAAATTACCGACCGACATTAAATTCTGTACGCATTTTAATAAATTCTGCAAATTGGTCAAAGTATTTTTAATTGATCACAATAATATAAACTTTTCTTTTCCGTAAAGTAGTCGTGTAAGTTCGGCTGGTGTGGTTTCTTTAGCGTAATGAATATGAGTATGTGCGAAAAGATGTAGTGTATGATTGTATGTAAATTAAAACGGATTAGTGTGATTGAGGGTAAATCCATAATAAAATAATGAACCGAAGACGTTAGTTGAGCAAATTTCCATAGTTAAGTTTACATTTTTTAGGGTTTCAACCAACTATTTGAAAAAATTGGTCTACTCACGATGGCGCTGAACAGCTGCCTATGTGTACGAAATATATTATTAGAATTTGTTTGCACCTAAGTCTCCAGCTTCGACTAACCTTCGTTCGTCTCGCAGCGGAAAACTCGCTTTACGAGTCTAGACCTTGCAGCCTCGGTTTATAAACTGCTTCACTTCGCTCGCAGCGGCTCGATTTTTATGGTACTTTTTACTTTTACGGAAATGTTTTGGTATTTTTAGTTTTGATCGACTTTGGGATAACCAGATGGGATATAATGCCGTGTAAAAAAACAAAATGTGCTTTGCGAGTTTGCACCTCGACCTTGCGGCCTCGGGTTATGAGCTTCGCTTCTCTCGCAGCGTACAAACTTGACCGTCGTCCTCGGATTAGAAGATGCCCCACGGTAAAATCCGCAACGTGTATTTGAACAGGATACTTTTATAGTATTTTAATCAATTTTGGTGGAACCAAGTGAGCTAAAATTTCGTGTAAAAAACAAAAAATGCAGAATAATTTTCTACATAATTTTTTTTAGATAAACCCCAAGCAGTTACTTCCTGTCAAAAAACGTTTTTCTGGTTCTTGGAATTTTTTACTAACGAACTCGTCCGAGGGACGTAGACAACCAACGTGTGTATCAATTTTGGACCAAATCGGACTTAAAATGCGACCGGTAGAGTGCGAACACATATATAAGTATATTTTTTTAATTACACCCCAAAACGTTTTCTGTGCTCATTACTACTCACGACCATAAGGGTCGCTGCAATAGCTCATTTTTTCCCATTGAAAGTCGCTAATAATGGTATTGTTTTATATGTGTTTTCGGAGTGGGAGGGGCTTTCGGAGTTATGCTTTCTTTAAGGTTAAACAAGTGTATAAGTGTAGGTTGGCTTAAAAACTGGTACTTAACCTCGAGCCTACTGGGATTCTCAATGTATATGATTTACAGGATATTTACGAGTAGGTAGTAAGTTTAGTATTGATTATTTTCGTTTTATTGTAGTATTTTCTATCTTATTTTAATCTTTTTATTAATTTATTAATGTTGATGAAATTTATAATTATACTGTAATAATCCTGTGTAAAAAATGTGATACAATTTAGGAATCAAATAAATTTCAATTCAATTCAATTCAAAATGATTCAATTGTTGAGTTGTTTTCATTCATATAAATATTTGTAACTTAAAGTAAGATAACACTCTGAAAATGTAATTTATATATTTAGACATTTAAAGTAAACACGCGAAATTTTAGCAAAAATTACAATTTATCAAGCACAAATGGTCAAAATGACTTCTGTAAGGTTTCAAATCAAAGCTTAGGAACTAAAATTTTAAAAATGTTTATAAAAAGCACGATTCCACAAAATGAATAAAGAATTTACAAAACCAAATTTATTTACAATGAATATACATTTAACTGTGTTTAAAATCTTAGTAATTAATTCTACACCTTTATTATAATAAGATTAAACGTATAGAAACAGTAATACTTTTATCAAAATATAAAATTATATTAACTTATTTTTCTAACTTTTTATTACACATAACTTCCATTTCTTAAATCTACATTACAAAATTGAAATAGTCAGATAATTTAACACACTTTTAATGTTAATACCAGCCAGTGCTTGACGATAATATCCGAACTACGCCGAACGGAACCTAACTTAAATTTATGAACCAAATCCCATGTTTCTTGAATGTATTTGCATTCATTACCATAGCAACCAATTCGATCAAGGTTGTTCGTTACGCGATACTTTTCTATTTGTCAACTCCTACCGCAAGCCGCGTAGAGGAACTTCGTTCCAAAAATACGGTCAAACCTTTATAGGTAAATATAATTTTTTTACAATATAACCATATTTTTACTACGTGCGCTGTATTTTTTATGAAAAAACGACCAAACATACACGATACCTATTGTTTGAATTGGACAAATAGGGCAGAAACTCTTCGTCATTAGGTCCTTAATCAAAATTCTTCGACAAATTTCAATTTAATATATATAACCTGAAACAATGAAAATTTACTAATTTTCCAAATTTTAAGGATGTTGCCCCTTGAACAGGTGCCTTGTTTGGGCGCAGGTGCAAACAAAAATTACTGTTTAGATAATTTTGTTTCTAAAAAAGACTATTTATACCGCCCACTAAAGAATACCGTTGAGGGACTGGCTTGTGTACACCGACAACTTGAACGCTCCAATCGCCGTAGTGCAACGTTGTCACGTTCTTCCCACGCTTCTAACTGACTGCGGCTGACTCAACGCATTTATAATTCTTTAAACTGTGCGATCAAGCCTCGAGCGGTAAATACCAGGAGTGTTCGAGGCTAGTAGATATGGCAACGCTGAGCGCCCATCCTATTGGCCGCCTCGCAACGGTATTCTTTAGTGGGCTTTGATATAGGTGTGTTAGTTGTAGAACACAATAGAATGGTTTCGGAACGATAACATTCTTTACTCGGACAAGTTAAACAAGATGACTTCTTATTTTGCACTATATCGCAACAATGGGTTTTTAATATCTACTGCGCATGTGCATTATCCCTATGGGAACTTGTTGAGACTTGAGGAAGTTAATTATTAAATACACCTCAACCCACCAGAGTACAGGAAAAGTTATGAGTGCAAGAAGTACAGTTGAGATTTTCTTTAAAATATTTTCACCGGAACGCCTTACAATGTTTGGGCGGCATTTATATATTGGCGAATATTTTACCCGCCCCATTTGACTTTATGATGAAGCCAAACATTAAACTCTGCAGGAAATACAGTAACGGAGATAAAATAAGTCCCGCGGACAGTAAGGGTCGTAAAACGGCGCAAACATCGTGTTATCTGAATGCACAATACAGTTAGGTTGTGTGCCCTCTAGGAGGACTTCTCATCGTTCTGTCAACGGTATTACATTGGGGAAGGAAATCTTATAGTATAAAGGTAAACAAAGTCAATTGATATTTAAAATACGACAAAAGAAAATTGTTAATGTTCAGCAGGAGTGGTAAAAAGTATCAGAGATGTACACTATTAGCATTGAGTTGGTTTGCGTTTTATTCTTCCGCTAGCAAATATAGAACAGCATCAAAAAGGCGGGAACTAGAGCTTTACAGACGTAACCCTGACTGTAAACGTACTAAAATGCCCATGCGTGACATGGATGTGAGTATGTGTTATTAAACACAGCATTCTCTCACACATTCAAAATTAACGGACATTTTTTATTTTTCTCGTATTCTTCCGCGAGCAACTAGTTGATGTGATAACCCACAGAGTGCAGGCTAAACACGCGGGTAGGAACACAAATTCGACGCGTAAATCCTTTCATAACAAAGCAGGTTTTTCGTCATAAATTATCACTTTTATTTTAAAGATAATTAATCTTTGAATGTGGAAAGCTTTTTATATTTTTGACATTTGAGTTATTTAATAAGAAAAATCGCTAACTTTGATTTTGAGTTAGTTCAAAGAATAAATGTATTATGTTTCTGATCTAGAGTAACCGTATATACTTTAAATATCTATTAGTTTTTAAGACGTACACCAGCAATCCTTTAAAGTTTTATATTCAATTAAAAATATCACATATGTGCACTAAACGCACGTGATTCGGGCATTTTTCGTTCATCGTCAAATGATCAAAACACTTAATTAAAAACATTCAACATGAAATCACATTTATACACATAACACTCGCGCGTAATACAAACGTCCGCATCGTGACTTACGCGCTGGCACCACTCAATAAGGCCAGGTTTGCTCCGTGAATGGTAGAATTTTTGATATAATATAGCGATATAGAAATAATTTGAAAACTAGGTTGGTTGTCAAAAAAATAACCGAATTTAAACTTGGTTGGTACGGTTATAAGTGTAAATGCTTTCAAGAAATGTGTATTGGTTCATTCGTATTTACAACATGTAACAAAAAATGTTTAAAATACAGTAAGTCTTCCTTGTTAATTTTTGTCTGAATTTATTTTGTTGACCAAACCTAAAAAATCTGGTAAATTTAGAATCGGGTAATTATTCTTCACAACTGATAGTTTATTTTTTAGATTTGGAAAAATCAAAAGAAAGGCTTACTGTATTATTAGTCAAACATCTGGTGTTACATATAATATTGTTACCGTTAGTTAGTTGCCAATATGAAAATTTGTTTGAAATGTTGATTATTGATTATTTAAATGTTAATTAAAAGACACGCCGAAATTCGAATTATTGGCGAGGGTCGTTTCTATTTCGATCTCTAAAATGCCATGGGCATAGACGAGCACGGAGTGCCCACGTTTGAACATCCCACACTAGATTCACAGTGCCTTCAAATCATTATAGTTGCTTAGAAATTAATTATTATTTCGTAAACCCTTGCAACTGGACAGTTTTCAACCAATGAGGAAGTTTTTTTTTCAATCGATATGTCTGTAATAAATCTATGTAATATGTTTAAAATTATTTAAAATTTTCAAGTATGCCGTTCAATTTTATGGTTTATTCTGTACAATTTGTTATAATAAAATTTAATCTTAAGGTAAAGTTTTGTTGTTAATTTTTTTTTCAAAATAGGCACAATTTTAGAAGGTACCAGTCTTGTAGTACTTACACAAAAACTGGGATTTCTTTAAACAAATCTTAAATTGATATATATTTTGTATACATTTCTATACATAGAACTAAATTGCAAAACTTTTGTATATTTTGAAGAGACAAAATACAACTATTTTACTATTTTGTATGTAGGCATAAAGTTAGATTGTTTGCATCGGTTACTGAACATGTTTTGCTTCCTGGGCTAATAACTTTTTAAATTGTACATCAAATAATGTTTTTTGCATACATGAGTTTGTTGGACCTTTTTCTACAAAAAAAGCTATAGATGACAATTTTATGGGCTATAAGTACTATATTTGACGAATTAAAAACAAAAACTGTTTGCAAAACGCAAGAAAATGGCCAGCAGTTCTGGGAATTTTGCATTGCGAGTTGTAGGGTTAAGAAAAATTAGTGCAAACATTAAAATGATTAAAAACATGCAGTTTAGCTGGTTGCTAAACACCACATTCACGAGAATTTCGTTATATCTCGTTATTTATGAAGCTCGCCAAATAAACATGAAAACTGGAAATTAACATAAATGTATACCCTTGTTGGCTCGTTAGATTAAATGTATTGACTGTGGACAAACACACCGCTAATTTATATCTAAACAAATATTCAACTGGACGACAATTATGTTAAAATGAGAGAAATGTATAACTTATTACGTTATAAATTAATAATTTATAACAATTGGTGTAAAAAAGTTTACAACCTAATAATTGATATGTTACGGTGATAAAAGGCTCTCCACAAATAAAAAAGTCCCTTTAACCCCCCCCCCCCCCCCGTTATTTTTTTTTACTGAAAATAAGCCAACAAAACGTTTTATACAGAGTGTTCATAAAGTCCATTTATCCCCCTATATTATTTTTGTTATTGAAAACAAAACTTTGTATATATCTTGGTTATGTAACAGGACAAACATTTTGACATACCTGAGCCTTTATGATTTTGGGGGGCTTGAGGGTAACAAATTTTAAATATAAAATTAGGTCGTACAATGTAAAGAATGGCGCAAACTAGAGATTAGTAACTTGCTTCGTTTCAAAGTAATGGACAATCAAAGTTCTGGAAAATTATATTGTAATCATAACATCAAAGTATGTTATTAATTTGTATATATTAGGAATAAGTAGGTTGTATGTTATTTTCTATAACTTTGATTGTCCATTACTTTGAAACGAAGTAAGGTATTAAGCTCTAGTTTGCGCCATTGTGTTTCTCTTTTAATAAGCTTTTCAATTGTGTATTACATGACCTACCTTCATATTTGAAATTGTATGTCTTGTGTTGTATAACAGGACACATATTTTGACTTATCTGACCCTCTATGATTTTTGTCTGATGGGGGGGGGGGGGGGGGGGGGGGGAGGATAAAGGTGAACAGCTTCAAATGTAAAAGTAGTTCAAGTAATAAACCATTTTAAAGTGTAGGTCCTATTGGGCTAGGCCCATATTTGGACGTGATTGACGCGTGTGAGATGACAAGACGCGATCTGCATGACACGATGGCGCCACACGCATCGCGTTAGGGAACGCATATTACAACGCAGTTGCTCCCAGCTCTCGCTCAGTAGGCACGTATATTTGACTTCATTTTATATTTTAGAAAGTTTAAAACGAATGATTTATGGATAAAACTATGTTTATTCGATCTAACCTAATTTAAAATGACTTCAGAATTACCAGAATTACTTGCTGTTTTTACTAACTACTTCCGGATGAACTGAAACTAATAGAAGTCCACGGGATGATACGTATTATGTTATTTCTATGTACATACCTTAAACATTTTCACTTGTTTATGACTTTATGAAGACAATTTTTTTTTTTAATTTTTACGGGGTTAATATCAAACGGCAAATATTTTATAAAAAAAATATTTATTTTTAAAATGCAGAGAACATGTAAAACACAGTTTTAATCCATTAACAAAAAATATTTATTAAACAACATATATATATTTTATTAAAAAATACTTCTTTGTGTTTATTGAACATTCTGCAAAATTCAAATAAATTCAATATTATTATTCAAATAAATTAAATTTTATTTTAAAACTAATTAGGCCTTTATCAGCTTTTCCTGGGCCAACATCTGAAAAATGTGATAATGGAAAATGCACAACTGGACACTGCACAACTGAAGCGACTGTAGAGTACTGAACTCGTGAGACGTGTGACGCGTGTCTCTGCCACTGGACCACATGTATGTCGTGCCACGCGAGTCGCGCTACATAACTTTGCGTTACTAATATGCGCTAATCAATTCATTTACGTATGTTACAAAAAGTCTCACTGTAGCATGTCGCTTGACAAGCGTCAAACGCGCACCAATATGCTCCTAGCATTAAAAGGAAAACAGAATGGAGTAACGTAGATCTTATTATCTTGCTTCGTTTCAAAGTAATGGAAAGTCTAAGTTCTAGAAAATTATATTTGTATTATAACATCAAAGCAGGTTATTAATTTGTTAATACTAGGAATAAGTAGATTGTTTGGGGTACTAAAAAAGAGTGTTTCTTCAATGTTTTTATAACTAGATTCAAAAACTTCAATTACAGTCTAAAAAGACAGGATAGCATTTTAGTTACATTTCTAAAAACTACTACAGTATAGCAAATGCTCAACACTATTGTAATGTTTTGGTATTATTAACACAATAGACAAATCTTTGTGTATTCCAATGACAGAAAAATATTCTGAATTAGCTGACATGTGTCACATTCAACCTCATTAACCTAATTATGCTTAATATTAACAAATTCATAACCTGCTTTTATGTTATAGTAAAAATACCACTTTCTGAAATTTCATTGACAATTACTGTACTTTGAAACGAAGCAAGGTACTAAGCTCTAATTTGAGCCGTTCTGTTTCTATTAATAAGCTTTACAATGGGGAATTACATGACAAGGGTTTACATTAAAAATTGTTAATTCCACCCTAAACCCCTCCAGTGCTAAAAACTTACAGAGGTTCAGATATGTCAAAACATTTTCCTCTTATGCAACACAATATGTATACAAAGTTTTTTTTACTATTTACAGTAACTAAAATAATGTAAGGGGTTAAAAGATACTTTAAGAACACTAGGTACGTAAATATAGTAGGGTTTATATCACTCTAAATATGCAATATACACTTAAGGACAAAAATTGAGAACTAAACTTTGCACACAGCTTTTAGAAATAGGTATACAAATTAGACATGTGTTTTTTTTTTGTATTTCTTGAAAATTCAGTATTTTTGTAGTACGCAATAAAAAAATTTAATATATACTTTTATACACTTCTATATAGAACTAAATTACAAAACTTGATTATATTTGGAAGAAAAACACAAAAATTGTTTACTATTTTTTATTTAGGACTAAATTTGGATTTTTGCTTC
This sequence comes from Philaenus spumarius, assembly GCA_018207615.1. NCBI lineage: Eukaryota > Metazoa > Arthropoda > Insecta > Hemiptera > Aphrophoridae > Philaenus > Philaenus spumarius. Next base: position 1,054,482 of record JAGFPH010000097.1, read on the forward strand.
AGTTACAGAACATTTTTTCCTGGGCTAGTAACTTTAAAAATGTTATATCAAACATTTTTATTTAGTTCTTTTCACTTATTTTTAGTAAAAAAAATGAATTAGTTAAAGGGACTTTATGAACACTCAGTATAAATTATGTTCGTAAATTTCTACTGTTGAATGTAAAAATAATGGTAGCAATGTAGCGCAAGTGAGGCGTAGAGTAGGCAATTTCACTACACGTTATTGGAATTAAAACGGGGTTAGATAGGCAATTTGCCTACACGTTTATAATGTGTATAACGTAATGTAGACTGTTCATTGTAAACCAACATTACGATTCATCGATTCTTTCTTGATTGTATTGGGTTTTTTAAAAAGTATTTCAGGCTCTGCAATAGTGAACAAATTCAATATTTCTAGGTTGACCGCAGATCTCCAAGTGGCAGAGTTGTACACTACTAGCATTGAGCTTTCTTCCGTTTCATTCTTCCGCTGGCAAATATTGGGCAGCTTCATAAAGTTGACTTAACTTTGATCCTCTGAAAGTAAAAGAAGAAATAAGCGAAAAACAAATTTAAAAACTAAATGATATCTACATTCGCACTGTCCTAACCTTTAAAATTACGTAAAAAAATCATGATTACTCAAGAAATCTTGATATGAGTTTAACTTTTATTTGAGTTTAGATTCAAGATGGTGGATGGGTCTGCCGATCTTTAAACATATATTAGTTCTAGATTGTAATAACTGATTTATGGTTTGATTGTTGTATCTCGTGCATCACTGAAGACGGCGACTTTGTCGTTAAAACTCGTCTGAGTAAATAAACGTATTAGTGAGATTCAGTGTTCAATTTTCATTCTATCAATATTTTCTCACAAGTCAAGTTCAGTGTTTACTTACATGAAATATTATGCTTTTTCAATTTTTGAGTCATTGAAAAATTATAGAGAGAAATTTGAAAGAGAATTATTTCGCTGAACATCAGTAATCTTTCTGTGAAGTCTGTTAAAGTTTGTCTTTGTATGGAAAAGTTTTTTTTATTATATTGGTTTACTTGCACAATACGACGTTTTTATGAAAATCGGTAGAACGGTTTCCTAGATTGAAAGTGTAGTTAGCTACGTGTGTCCCAATAAAAAGAGTGGATTTCAGAACATACTTGACGATTTACAAATTTTCTGTGACAAGCTATTATAAAATGACAAAGTTGTTACGTGTATGAAACGATGGTTTTATATGATTTTTTTTTAATTGGTTCTGTACTTCTGTATAACCACTTCTGTACTACTGAAAAGTTAATAATTTGATAGCAGCTGAATCGCTGACGTGAGTAGAGCGAATTTCCAAAATTAAGTTTATATGTTTTAGGGTTTTCAGCTAACTGGGAAATTTGTCTACTTATGAATGCGCTGAATCGCTCCTGTGTGTATGGAATATACTATTAGAATTTGTTTGCACCTCAGCCTCCAGCCCAGCATTCGTTTCGCTCTCAGTGGAAAAACTCGCTATTGATGTTATTTTACGTTTGATCTATTTTGGGGGAACCAGACTGGCTTTATGGTCATGTAAAAATACAAAATGTGCAGAATAATATCCTATATTGTTTTTAGATACAGTCCTTAAAAAGTTTCATTTTATTGCGAAAAATCTCATCAAATTGTAATTTACTGTCAAAAAACGTGCTTTCGGTTGTTGGATTTTTTGCGACGTAGAAAAACAACATGCGTACCAAATATATTATTTTGAATTACACCCGAAAGCGTGTTCTGGGGACTATTATCGGTGCTCATTTACCACTCCTGACCTTACGTCTCACAACAAGATCTACTGCAATAGCTCATCTTTCATACAGAAATTCCGTAAAAAATAAGATTTTTAATAATTAACGTTTTTATTATTAATAAAATTTAGTTACAACTTTTTAACTTCAATACAAAGTTAGTTTAATGTATACACGCTAGTTGGATCTGAAATTGGATTGAAATCAGTTTTATACTTTATGAGTTCAACAAAGTCTACAAAATATCTACGATGGTTGAAGTTCATTCTGTAATTAATGAAGTTTGATTTATAGAACTCAGAAATCAATTTTATTTCATTAATGTCCGTTGGGTTAACATACATGATTCGATATTACAATAGTTAGAATCATTTTCGTTTCTGTATTTTGTTTTCATCAGAGAAAAAATGATGATGAATATTGTTAAATTTATTTTACGTTTTAAAACGCACAGCCCTTGCGGGTGGTTGACCATCCAGGTTTTGATCAATGTATCGGTTTCATTTTCTCCTTCTATACTATAAACAATACCTTTACTTTGTCCACATTTCATATCCTGTCCGCTCTGGTGCTCACCTACGAAAACCCATTTCCGCAGCCTGGATTCGGTTCATAAAACCGCTGCCGAGGGTCCATATTTCTATACGTTATACCGGGGCTGGGACAACCTTAATATTATAAAATTCAATGAACCTCTGTACAGTACTCCAGCATAGTAATGTATTCGATATTGTTCCACTCAGCTGATCAATTTCTTTATGAAACCAGTGTTTGTACTATACGTTGTGTGGAAAATTAAGTCGAACACATAAGTAGTGAAACTTATTTTTATAAGTAACTCAAAAACAAAATAATTCGTTCACGCAGCCGAACGCTGACGTGAGTTTAGGGAATTTCCAAAATTAAGTTTATTTGTTTTAGGGTTTCAACCATCTATTTGGGAAACTGGTCTACTTACGAAGACGCTGAATACTTTCCTGCTTGTACGAAATTTGATAAATTAGTAGAATTTATTTGCACATGAGCCTCTAGCCCCGGCTCACTACTCGCCCTCGGATTATTGACATTTTCACATCGCTCGCAGAAGACGAACTCTCTTTTTGTGGTACTTTTATGGTATTTTACGTTTTGATCGATTTTGGGACAACAAATAAGGTCGTGTAAAAAAATGAGCAGAATAATAACCTACATAAATATTTTGTAATAACTCCGAAACAGTTTCATTCTAGTATAAAAAATCTTAAAAGAATTTTACTTTCGGTTGTTTAATTTTTGTCTATTGAACTCTTCCAAGCGAATTATAAAACCAAATTTGGACCAAATCGGACGTGAAATGCAAAAGTTATAGTGCTAACACCTCTATATAGAATTTTTAATGACACCCCAAAACGTGATTGGTGCTCATTGACCAATCGAAATTCGCTAAAAAGTTTTTTCCTCGAGTGTGTATTTCTACACCGCAATGGTGAGCTTTTGTTGTTACATTACTAGAAACGAGTCGACATAGCCTCTTGTGACGTCATACAACCTTCTAATTCACTGCCTTGGCTAAATTATGAGACCATTGACGAATGTTGTCCGGTAAATATCTATTTACGATTTATTATAAATATTCCTACAATTTCATACTAAGTTTGATGGTTTTAATTTTGTACTGATGGCCATGCACTGTATCACAACTTAACCGCTACAAATAAAGGAAAAACATTTAGGTCTACTGTTAAATATTATTGTAATCCCTTCATAAACTATCCGTCATTTGATTAACATAGACATTTGG